>VZRZ01004834.1:117303-155970 GCA_013398175.1 Climacteris rufus
CGGGAGCGGGCAGAGCCCAGTGAGACCCCCGGGAGCGGGCAGAGCCAGTGCGGCCGCCGGGAGCGGGCAGAGCCCGTAGCGGCCCCCGGGAGCGGGCAGAGCCCAGTGAGACCCCCGGGAGCGGGCAGAGCCGGGAGCGGCCCCCGGGAGCGGGCAGAGCCGGGAGCGGCCCCCGGGAGCGGGCAGAGCCGGGAGCGGCCCCCGGGAGCGGGCAGAGCCCAGTGAGGCCCCCGGGAGCGGCCCCGCAGCGCTCCGGGTTCTGTGCTACCAGAGCTGGTTCGAGGTCTAGGGAGCCGCTCACGGCGGTGCTTGGCTATGAGCGAGAGCGTATAAACGCCGTCAACTGTGGAACAATGTTGGAAGAGAACTTGGTCTTTGAGGCTCTTGATGTGGAATGCATGGCTTTTTCTTTTGCAAAGCAAGGAATTTAGGAAATAGGTTTAAATCAGGGAAGAGGCAGCCTCTTCCACACTACCTCCGATGCCTTCTGATACACAGAAAGCTGACCAGAGGATGGGTTGCACAGGAGCTGACCTGAAAGTTTGAATTTCCCAGTTCTTGTCAGTATGCTGCTTCCTTACTTGTGCACCTGAAGTATGGCAGTAGGGACAGATATGGGAAAGGGATTGAAGGGCTCTGATCTGATGTGCAGTTTAAAATGTTTAAAGAATTATTATGTATTGCAGTAATATCTAGAAATCTCAGCCTAGGTCTAGATATTGTACAAACACAGCGTTAAAATGGTTGCTGGCTCAGGTAGATTATAATTTCCTAATAAAACAGTAAATGCCTATAGGCAGCTTCAGATGAAAAGAAGTAGCTTTACAGATGTTTATAGAAAGTAACAAAGCACCAGTAAGAAATTATGAAAGTGCAGGAGAGAAAATTCACGAAGGTGGGCATCCCAGGCCAGCTGGAATAGGGACATCATGACTCTCTGCTGACCAAAATATGACGGGGAGGGGGAAATCACAAGGGTCTATGTTGTACTCCTGAAGGCTAAAGAAAGACTTTGTGGTAATCACATGGGAAATTACGATTATTTGAAGGTGAATGAGTCTATGAAATATCACATTCTAGAAGATTAGATAAGGAATTTAAAGAGGTTCATGATGATGCTGACCAGTAAGTTTGAATGACAGGTGAGTATTTTCTCCAGCAGTGAAGCCTGAAGAGAGTGTTTACCCACACTTTTTACTCACACTTAGCATTATCTTAGCCATGTTTACTTTGGGTTGGTGCCTAAACATCATAAACAGAAGCCAAGCAGTCAAAGATTTGACATGGAATAGGAGATAATAGAGAGGTGAATCAGTCAGTGTTCTTCCTAGAAACATGTGATAATTGAATTTGTGATAAGACATGAGAATAGCAGAGATAAGGAGGACAACACTCACGTCCAACAGAGCCTGACACAAAGGTGGTGGCAGCAGCTTAAGGAACCTGAGGAATGCACACTGCTCCCAATTAGTGCTTTAAAAGTCATAAAGTACTTCATGGAGAACTGTTGTAGGCTAAGATTTGAGGTATGGAAGGAAAAGGAATGAGAGGTACTCCAGGGACTAGAAACAGCACTGTGAGTGAATTTACAGATGAAAGGGAGAGGAAAGAGCAACTGGAGGGGCAAATGAGGTCAAGTATGAGTTTTAGACATGAAGAGGAAAACATGTCTTTATTGTGGGAACTGGAAACCAGTGAGAGACGAAAATGAAGAGTAAGGGAGGGGACAAGAGCAGGATGGGGGTGATGGGGGAATGGGACATGACATTGGGGTAAGTCAGGGTAGGAAGACTCTGTAACTGCAACACAGAAAGGAGGAGGCAACCAGGGAAGGGGGCACAAGCCAAAGGAGGATGGGGAAAAGAGGATGAAGTTGTTCTTTGTCATTTTTCACTTGGAATAAATTGGTGAAATTCTGTGAAGAGAGAAAGGTAGAGATAGGATGAGATAAATATTTCGGGAAAAAGACAAAAGCAGTAAGAGGTGGTTGTGATGGTCAACATGTTTCAGTCAAGGGGAAAAAGCAACAGAACCAGACATCAAAATGTAAAGAGGAGTAAATCACTCAGAGATGAAAGAATGTAGTGTATACATAATCAGAGAGTATATCAATGAGGAAAGGGTCAGTAACTACCATCTATTAATCTCAGTCATCTCACCCCACCACAAATTTCACTATATCCTTCTCATGTTTTCAGCCAGTACATTTAGCTTTCTGTGCCTGCTCATCTGAACTGTATGTATTTCTGTAGCCAAATTTTTTCAAAGCATTTTGAAAGCTAAAATATTATTAAAATAAAAAGGAAATATTGAGGGGTTTTTATTTTCTTATTTGCTTTTCCATTTTTTTTCTTTTCAATTGATTCCTTTGTAGACTATTTGTTAATTTCCCTACCTGATTTTTTACATCCATTTTTGCAAAGTGTATTGTAATCTCCCTATTTTTTACAGGAAGACATATAGGACAATATTAGTTGCTATAACATAGCTAAAATAAGAGAGATGGTCTTAGGTTCATGAGAAGTGACTTAGGTCAAGACAAGAAGTCACTAATAGCCACGAACATAGGTGATTGTAACTTGTTGCAGTACACTGGTGGGGCTTTGGCAATGATAGAACAGGGTAACCTGATGTGGATGGAGGGGGATAGAAAAGCAATAAATAACTTAATGAAGCACTGCAGGTGGTGAAATTGAAAGATATTTTCTAGAAGATAAATGTACGTACTGTTCATAGGGTGAGTAGCTTCTGTGAGGGAGGAAGAAAGAGTCACAGTGAGCTCCTACAATAAAGCAATTTCTTGGAAGAGCATCCATTGCTATGTGAGCAAAGAACTTCTCACAGGATTCAGCTACTGCGTAGGCTATAGCTGGGGAAAATAATAGACTACATTTCTGCCTAGTAACTGTGCCTTCATCCTTGCAATTCTTTGCACAAATTGCCTTCTCTTTAGAGGGTCTGATTCAGCTAAATGGAAGTGTTAGCAAAGTAATGACTTTCTGGGGAAGTAATAACCTGCAGGTACAGATGAGTCCTCAGGGTAGTCACCATGGGTTACAAGCAAACCATGGGGAAAAGACTGAATTAACAAAAAATGCACAAAAACTGTCAGGTATTTTGGAACATGTTTGCACAACCTGTTGTGTTACATTGGGATAACTTGCTGAGATGCATATATATATCTATATATATAGCCTAGTAATTTAAGATGTACAATTTACTACCAGAAACCAGTACTGTAAAAGTACTTTATAAACACATTCACTATCAACTGTAACAAAAATTAATTTATTTTGGTTTAAAGCGGCTTTAAAGCCATCTTATTTCTACTTCTTTCTATTTTCACTAAGTTAGCTGCTGTATTCAATTGGGGTTTTTTTTTTATTATACCTGGAAGTGGCTCAGAGTGGATATGGCATGTTGCCTTGTGGTCAGAGAGAATTTACAATCAATTTACCCCACGGGCTGCAAGTGCCTTAGGACAGCATCTCTCCTTACTGTTTTCCCACAGCAACCAGCACAGTAAGACCCCAGTCTTGGCTGGGGATTGTTACTGAAATGCAAGTAAAAGTAATTACTTTTCAAATTATGTAGCAACCCGGTGAAAAATGTACCAGAAATGAAAAGTTACATATTGATTGCCTCAGGACTGACTTGTTCAGTTCCTCCACTGGTGAAATATATGTTGATATTTTATCATTATGTGACTCACAGTATCAGCTAAAAAACCCCGTGCTTTTATTCTTTGTACTTTACACTTTTTCTATAGTGAAGTCATTTTTCCCTGAAGCGTTTTAAAGAAAACATTGTCCATATTTCACACAGACTCACCTGATGTACTTGGGAGAAAAACTTGCTCATGGTATCAGCAAGCACAACTGCAGTAAATGGTCTGCCAGGAATGAAATCTGCAATTTAGGATCAGTTCAACCCCTAGTGAAGACATTTCCAAAATAGCTATGAAACGGGAGGACAGCCGAGTCCTTTGTGAAATAAATAGACAAAGTCAGAGGAATACAGGAGGAATTTTATTACTGCCTAGCAATCTGGCTGGCTAACAGCCAGCTCACGTTTATCTTGCATATCTGCCCTAATATACCTGTGTGTTTATGAATAATCCTGTGTGTTTATGAATAATTCTCGCTCTGCTCTCTGAGGGGAAATGACTGCCTCACGCTGCTGCTCCACTCTTTCCTGATGGCTGACAGCTCCGGGAAGTTTCATGGACCGGGCTCAAACTTGCAGCTCGGCTCTTGTCAAAGCTCAGTATGCAAAATGCAGGGTTTTGGAGGTTTCGCACGGAGAAGTTGTGGACAATCGGTTTCGCGTGGTTTGCAGCAGGGGACCGGCAGCAGCCGCAGCCGCGGGCCGGGCTGTGCGAGCCCCGGTTGCCACGACAACCGGGCCTGGCGCCGGCTCGGCCGCGCTGCCGCCCGCCGCGCCTCCCTTGGCCAGGTGGGCCGAAGTGAAGAGCTACACAGAAATTCAGCAGGTTGTCAGTGAAGAACCCGGTGCAGCAGAGGCTTTCTCCTTAATTGGACTGCAGAGAAATATTTAAGAAACCATCTGTTTTAGGCTAAGAGGTGAAGAGGGATAGTGCCTTACGTGGGTATGTCGGGATTGTGCTCTTATGCCCTTATGCTCTTTTATTAATGGGTTCTTTCCAACCCCCAGCCCCCTACACCTCTGGTGGGAGGAGGTAGAGAAATAGGGACAGAAGTTCAGCCTGGGAAGAAGGGACAGGTGTTTTAAGGTTTAGGGGTTTATGTTTTCTCATTATCCTACTCTGATTTTGACTGGCAGTGAATTAAATTAATTTCCTAAGTCAATTCTCTTTTGCTCATGATGGTAATTATTGAGTGATCTCTCCCTGTCCTCATCTCAACCCATGAGCTCTGTCCTGTGTCCATCTGAGGAGGGGAGTGATGGAGCAGCTTTGGATGGGACCAGTTTCAGCCAGGATCAAACCACCACAAATGGTATGGTGTATGCTGAAGGATCCCATTTTAATATTGTTTCTGGATTTGAATGTTATGTTCTCTGTTGCTTCAGCTGTCACTAGCCCCTCAGTGAAGGGTGGTACTGAGGAAACCTTTATAAACCACCCACAAAAAGAAAAGAAAAAAGGAAAAAGATAGCATGTGTGTTGTTTCATAGAGCAAGGAAAGATTTTACACGCAATTTACCATCTAGCTTTCAGAAATCAACCTTCTTATGTGTCTGCTCTATCTTGTATAGACCAACTTTTTGTATGTTAACATTCATGGGGTTGGGTTTCTTAAACATGGTAGCACTCCTTGAGTGGGTTTGTGTAAGGTGCTTCCATCTGCATAACAAGGTGATTGGGTTCAAAGCCCCCTAACACTGCTTTCTTGAAAACACAATTTGGCAGGGCTATTCAAAGGACTTCTTTCTGAGGGGCACCGAGTTTGTATCATTCCTCACTGCACCTCTGTAACACCACAGAAACAGCAAACCTTGCTGGGAGTGCTGGAAGTATAAGGTCAGTACAAAACATGGAGATAAAATGAAGCAGTGGAAAAGCCTGGACCCCTTGCTGTTCAGAGGAGTTAAACCTTCCCATATGCTTTAGGAACTTCTAGTCAAACTTTTCACAGCATGTCTGGAGGAGAGAGGTGGAAAGTGTTGCAGGACAGAAGAGAATTAACACTGGTGCACCACCCAGGTGTATGTCTCCCTTAGAAATGGAAAAAGAGTTACTTTTGCCTCTAAAAATGACATTTCTACATCAGTCTATGGATCAGGGAATTATAAAACCCTAGATAGCAACAGAGGAAAATTATAGAATTAAATAGGTAATCTCTGTAATAAATGATGGTGGTCAATCCACTGACCCAAAACCACTCAACATTGCTGTTTCCCATTCAACACATATTCCTGGGGTTTGCTCAGCATAGAACATGGTTAAGGATTACAGTACTGGCCTAAACCAATGTTTGTTGCACCGCAAAAGAACATTGAAATTATTGGAAAAATTAGATTCAGATGATAAATACAACTTTTCGTAATGATCATATTTTTCAGCCCAACTCTAGCTGTTAATTCTTCACATCCATGTACTTTGCTGCCATTTCATAGTGCAATACTGGTTTGATTTCACAATTCAGTTGAAAAATATCATTGATACTTCTTTGGCCCATCAGATCATACTAAGCAACCTACCCCATTACCCCTGGAAGTCTGGAAGTTTTTTTAAAATTAATTGCTTTTTAATAAATACCCACTGCCATATCAAAAGTATGCATTTATGGCTAACAAAACTTTAGTAAAATTGTCAAAGATAATTGAGAGATGAGAATTTTTCTTCTGTTATGACCCTTCAGCTTGCTATTCAGTGCAATGTATTAGACTTAATTGTTGGAAAACTTCAATCTTGTTTGAGAGTAGATGGTTCAGATACTGCATAAAGCCTCCTGACAGGTCCTCGTGTCTTGGTTGGGAGCAAGGAGTGTGACAGGAGTGGGGGTAGGGGCTGGACAGGGCTCTCCAGATGCCTCCTCCTTCCCCAGCAGCCTCTTCATTGCACTCTCTGCCTCTGGGATTTTCTCAAAACACTGCAAAAGTAAAACTGTAAAGTCAACCAACCCGAACTGTGATAACCTTTCCACAAAACCTTTTAGTCTTGGATTAATATCCATTTAGTTAGTGGCCAACAGTCTTCTTAAACCCCTCCTACACTCTAAAGCAGACCTGCTAGGATTGATCACCCACAGTTTACTCCAGTATAATAATTTACCAACTGATAAAGTAAATTCACTAAAAATGTCATGTATGGGAACACTTGAATTACATGAAAGGCATTCCCAGCTGTCACAGTACCAAAAAGCAGAAAGGCTGTTGAACATCAACAGAGATGATTTGCAGGAGAGATGGATTTGAACTACCTCTCCAAATGATTTCCCTATACAAAAAAGCTCCTCCTGTCTCACTGCAATATTTAAAGGCAAAAATATTCTTAGTTACTGAGAGCCAAAGGGCTGCCATTAACTATGGGAAGAGCTGTTACACTCTCTCTCTGCAGTGGGTGGGAGGAGGGATGGTGAGAGAGGGAGTGTCTGAAAGGGTTTGAGCAGGAAACCTGTGGTGATTTTGTCAATGGCAGATCCTACCTGCAAGATGCTGAGAAGGAAATTACTCTGCAAAATTATTCTTCTTGTGGAAACAGCAGTCTCTCCCCACCTCAGCCTTTACATTCTGATTCAGGACATTTAAAAATTCTGTTTTCTTTTCCTTAAGAATGAATTTACACTTTCCAGCCAGTTCTAATTTTGTATTTTCCAGTTTAGGGATGTAGAGTTCACAGCAAACTGTTAAAAATTGAATTAGCTTTAAGCAAAGACTCCTGCCAATCTCAAAGCAGAGGTGCAATATATTGCATACAGACAACACAGTCCAGAGTGAAGTTTACCTCATTGATTAAAATTTACAAAATTTCCACATTAAGCACATATTGCAGTAGTCCAGCATTGAAGTGACAGAAATCTTTTTTCTTTAACTGTAGTCAGTTCTAGAAATATATTTTTTCATAGGAACAGAAATGATATTGCTAGTTCCACCTTTTTTTTTCCTTAGATGTTCCTGCAGTTTAAAACAGATTGCAGTTAAAAGAAATCTGGGACTGAAAGTTGGGTTTTATCTAAAATTGAAACTGTGATTGTTAAGACTCAGAAAGAGAATGATCAAAGCCACAGTTAATTGTCAGTCTTTCTCTTTGGCCTGCACAAAGCAGCCCTGTTTCCTGGAGTATAGGACCAGATTTCTCTGGCTGTGTGGTGAGTGTGTACATTTTTCAGCAATTGTCTCACATGAAATAAGTGGCTTGGTCCTTTGCTGTACACAAATAAATAATGCAATAATGCAATTTTATTTTCTGATTAGTACATCAGGAAATAAAATACCGGTCTGCTTTCCTAGACTGTCACAATGACTTTTCTGTTCTGTTTAGGAAAAATACAGGTTAAAAGTAAATCAAACAGGTAGATGAAGGAGTGGTGTTTTACCAATTAGCAGGGGCAGCTGGAGGCTGTGAGGCAGGATTTCACATTTTAAGACTTTCCTGAGTCCACTAAGCTGCTCTGCATTGCTGTTTGCTTAACTGAGCCTAACATTTTAAGCAGCTGATGAAAACAAAGTAGTGTTGAGCCTCATTCCTCCTGGAAGACCATGGATTCATGCTAGCTGATTCAGATGCATGCTAGAAGAGAAGAATAATCAGCCCATTTTTCAGTCTGACTGACTGAAATATCTTGATTACCTTTTTTTTTAACCGGTTTTCTAACAGTGTATATAGCTGTGTCTGTACATTTCTGTCTCTGTACATTTTGTCTGGATATTGTCCTCGTGCTAGCTTTTCCCAGGTGGGCCATCAGAATTGTTTCAAGCACTGGCAGTACTAAAAATATGAATTTCTGCCATTTGCACAATGCTGATGCCTGAGTGCTTTCAGAGTGCTTACACTGTGTGTGGAAAAGATGGAAAAAATGCAATGGATTTATCTGGAAGATTGTTGATGGCTGATGGCACTGTTTTAGTGTAGTTACTGCCTTCATTTCAGGGTGAATGCGAGCAATGACTTGTTTTACATGCATACAGATACCTTAAGCCAAAGCACTTTATGATCACAGTCACAGCATGAACCAGAGAAATCAGCAATATCCTTTTGTATGTTCATGGACTGTAAGGCTGGGAACGCCACCTGGCCTTTCCTGAGTTAATTCCCATATGGAGCATACCTTTGGGACACTCTGAATTTACAGATTTCCAGTGGCTGATATTTTGCCTAAGCCTTTGTAAATTATCCTGGTAGTTAATCACTATTTGTTAAAATAAATGTGCAATCTACTACATGGAATCTTTAGCTTCAATTTCCAGCTGTTGAACTTTGGTGAGCAAAACTGAAGAGTCATTTCAGCTCAGGTTTCATGTATATTTAAAAGCTTTTCATAAGGATTTATGTTTTGTCTGCCTAAATATTTTTCTTCTCCTTACTATGATTAATTAAAATTATGCCATTTGCCCATCTTAAAATTCCATGCTTGATTAGCTGGTAATAAGAATGATAGTAATGCTTTTCATGTCTCTGTTGGAAATTAGTCTAAACCATAATGAGTGATGCTTTATTACCACACCCCCAAGGAGAAGGAAAGACCATGTAAAGGAAAGGGAAGGACCCTGTGAACACCTACAGCTCTAAGGCACTGCCAGAACAGGGTGGGTACCTCTGTGGGAAGGATGATTGAGAGAAGGGCAGCAGCCTGATGCTTGTTTTCCATCTCACACAGTACTGTCCTGTGAGGGCAACTTCTGTCCTGACATTTTAAGGAGAGGGTTAGACAGGAACTGAGCCAAAAGCCAGCGCTTTTGGGAAACAGTCTGATTTGCCATAATTTGGACACCCATGATATAAGGTATTGTGCATGGAGGGTATAATTTTGAAGGTGTATTTTTCATGGGCTTTACTGAAATCCAGCCTGTATATTTACATGTGGAGAAGCAGATGTCTCCACTCCCTCTCCTTCTAAAATGCAGTACTATGAAAAGCACTTCAGAGCTTTGCTATTTGTGTGTTAGTTTTTCATTTTGTAGGAAGGAGTGATCTGTTTCTGGCACATCATCTGGCCCTGGTTAGTTGCTTAATCCATTATGTGTCTTTATCTTCCCAGGTAAAAGACATGCTCAGCCTTCAAGGTCTCCCAAGATGTTGCTGATGCTTATTCCACAGTATAGTGAAAATTCAGTTCTATCTTGTTCCAGTTATCAAAACTTGTACCTTCATGCTTTGAACTCTGTGGTCTTTCTGCCATTAAGTCCTTGCCTATCACCATGATTACAATTCTCTTAAGTTTACCTTTCATATGATATTTTGGTCAGGTCAATGATCAGGTCAGTTCCCTACTATTCAGCTTTCAGAGTCTGTTTGCCAGGTAGAATCCTTTGTCTTGAGCTTTGAAATGATCACACATTGTTAAAGAGTGTTGCAGCATGCTTCCCCTATTTGGAATAAACATAAATTGTATATTCACCTTTATTTCACAGATGTCATTGCAACATTGTTAAATTTGTTTACAAGATAGTTGTACCATGATTCTGTATCACAACTTGAAATCAAAATATACCCATATGCAAAGGTTTAGCATCTGCCTGTACTTGGGAAATTAGGCCATGCAAGTGACATCAAGGTTTGCAGTTTGAGAGGCTGTTGGTGCTTTAGGGTATCTGTTTGTGCTTTAGGGTATCTGTGCTTTAGGGTATGTGTTTGTGCTTTAGGGTATCTGTTTGTGCTTTAGGGTATCTGTGCTTTAGGGTATGTGTTTGTGCTTTAGGGTATCTGTTTGTGCTTTAGGGTGAGCTGACCCCAAACAGGTGTCCCCTGTGGGCAGGGGGGAAGGCACAGAGCTCCCAGCTGCCTCCCTGCACCTGCAGCCTGCCCGGCCATGGCTGGACACAGCTTTGCAGAGACCTCCAGAATGTGTGGAAAATGCAAACCTGTTTGTTGTATTTTGCTTCACTATCTCAAATTCATATCACATTAGAATTCAGATGAATCATTCTGGATTTTCTGAAAGTCTGGGCAGCAAATTTATTGTGTTATTGTATTTGCTGATGCAAAACATTGTTTCTGATAATATTTTCCTGCTGCAGCAGGGCATCCCTCTGTAAATCTGGATTCTTCATCCTAGCTCACAATCCCACACTCTGCTATGCCTCAAAGTTTCTAAATTCTTTCTTGTTAGGTGGGAGAGTTATTGCAGATTTCCTGAGCATCTGGCCCCATCCCTGAGGCTCCTGCTTTGGAGGAAATGACTTAAACCTGACTTTTGTCACAGCCTCCACTCCATTAATTTGTATCAGATCCATGCTATGTCTTGTTTCTGCAGCAGAAGCACATACCAGCCCTCAGGCCTGCAGATGTATGGCTTTCCCAAAAATATATAGTTTCCAATCAGGAAAACAGGTAGAGAAAACAGATATTTCGGTGCTCTCTGTACTTATTATCACTCCATAGCATTAAATCATTAAACTCAGTGATGATTGCAAACACATATTTTCTCTGGAAGCAACTGCATACGGTGATAACTCTGTTCATTTTCTTCATTGTGAGTTTCCTCAGAGTTCATCTTTACAGTGCAGCATCTTCTTAGGCAGGTGTTTTCTAAACCAGCATCTTATGCATTATGCATGAGATAACAGTAATGATAAATGAAAAACAGTATTGCTGAACCAGAAAATTGAACCCTACTGGTTTGTTCATAGTCAGTTCCAAAGGTATAAAGTTAGCACACTAATCAAAGCTGCCTGCTTTAAACAAATGTATGCTTGTTATTCCATAACAGAACATGACAGCACAGGGTCACACTCAGTACTGGGACACAGCAGGGGTATATTTGGCTCAGAGTTCATGTCCAGTTTTCCTCACTATCTGTTCCTTTAAAATGAAGTGTGAGAATACAGTGGCAAACACACATGGAATGATTTTCTCCACAAATAGCTGATTCTTTTGGCTAAGATTAACTTTGCCTCCTTACTACCTGGCTTCATACCCTGCCCAGACTTCTCAACAGCATTAGCTACTGCAGCATTGCTGATTTTGTTGGTCACAGAGATTTTCAGGTCATCTTGAACCTTACTAAGATTTGCTTTTTTCATGAAGTCTGTACAGGAGATCAAGGCAGAACTGCCTATATGTTATTTGTGGTTTGGTTCTGGTATTTAAGGACTACAAAATTGCTCCCCGTAGTTCTTTTTTTTTTTTTTTTTTCTGTCTCTCTGTGCCAGCTGTCAATCCATGACACTACTTTGCTTTTTAGACCAATTTTACTTTCACAGTCTGAATTAATTATGTCATTTTCTACCTTTTCACATCATCTTTATCTCTATACAAAAATCTGGTTAGAAAGAGTTAAGAGTAAAAATTTCCTCTCCTCTTTATGAGATATTCTCATTAAGAATAGTTTGAATTCTTAGGTGTAACTGTGCTGTATGAAGAACTAGAGCAGCGTGTATGCAATGTTTATCCTTGGTACTATTATCATTAGTGTTTTCATTATAATAGAAGAAACCAGAAAAAATAAGAAATACAGGTCTAATGAGACCATTCTATATTTTACATTTTCTTTAACTTCTCTGTGATGAACACCCTATTTAGTAAAATGATTCTTTTAAAAGCTTTTTTAGGCTGCTCCCTCCCCATGTAAATGTGGGGGAGGGTTTGTAAAATGATATAATTTAAGCATTTTGAATGGACATCAGCTTTCAAGTCTGTGTGCAATTTTTCAGGCTGCATTTCTAAATATCATAAACTACAAAACAGGGATGATTCTGACTGACAATTTATGAAAGCTCATTCAAAATTTAAAAATTGTTGGGATTGTAGACAAAGAACATGTGCTAGCACATGCTGAGGTATTACAGACAGATTCCTCTGAATCCATGGGTGAATTTGCATCAGATTTCCAGGTGGCACTTAGGTACTGAAAAATGCCTTTGCAATTCTGCAATGAAGAAAACTTCTGTTCTTTACAAAATGGCCATGTCCTATGGGTGTTAATATATGGCTTAACAGTCTGCAATGCAAAGAAACCTTGTGATAATAACTATGGATAATTAATCAAGACAATTTTAGAGATAAGGTAAGAGAAGCATTGATATGTTCAAGATTTGCTTCTAAAAATTAATTTTGATGTTTTCTTGGACACACTGAATTTTTTATTCAGCAGAGAGAGTCTGAGATTAATCCAGAAAGACTGGAAAAACTTGGTGCCTTGCTGGAAACATGAATATTCAACATTTGGATAATCTATTTATTATGAGTAGCAGCAGTTCTTGGAGAGTTAATTTTATTTATAGTGTTCGTGAGCTATGTAAAAATACCAGTGCCTTTGTTTTTATGTTAGTAGTGACAATCATCATGTTCTATTCTCTTTGTCCTCTTCTAGAAGTTTCTACATATACAGAATACATATTTCAGACAAAATTGTCCCAACTTTCTGGTCTTTATACTTATATTACAATGCCCCTGATTTTAGGTGACTTTCTGTTCATAACATATAAATATAATAGTAAAACTGGTCTTGTATGTCCTTCTTCTCTGAAACAGATAAAATACACCTAGATATCCAAGGGATGGATTTTTAATTTTGATTTTTAAAATGTAATGACTGCACTTGAACATTGTGCATATCCAAATTTTCCCAAACTTTCATATTTTGGGAAGCTTGAACAATATGCTATATTTTAATGTCAGCATTTTCGTGAGGTGAAAAAAACCAACCCAAACGTGGGCAAAATTGTTTTTTTGAAATCTATTCAAATTGTGCATGTAAAAATACACAAAACAAAAGACTATTTGAACAGACATCATTTGGTGTAAATCATCAGATGTTTTAGAGAAAGAGATTTTAGGAAAAAAGCTTCTTTGTAGCAGTCAGTTTGTGTCACATCTTAGTGTGGATCATCAACTCTGGGACGCTGTTTTTGCTGTAACACAAGGGGAAGCTTTGATGAAGCTGGGCTAAATGGACTAAACAAACACAAATTCCCTGATGCAGGTGGGGCTGCAAGCAATGGGGTTATACCTTGGAAGGATTTAAACAGCTCAGCAAGGCAGCTCAGTGAGAGGAATGAGTGTGTCTGGATCAGTGGCGTCTGAGTTTGTTCCATTTTTTTGGAGAACACACCAATCTCAGCTGCTTTCAGCTGCTTGTTGCAATTCCTGTGCTACCTCCCAAGTTGTGCCACTCTGACTGCTTGCATCGTTGGGGGAAGAATAAAGTCTAGGACTGATTACAGTTTAAAATAACCCTTTTTCCCCCTGATGCTGCTGAAAAAAGCATTTGTCAAACTGCAGCCTAAAGGATTACTACTGGCCTGCTAAGAAAGGCAAGACTCAGTGTGCTTGCAGCCCAGCAAGGCAGTGAAGAGGAAGGTGCTGGTAAACATTGCTGTGGGAGGACAGGTCATTTCAGGCACACTTTGTGCTGGAAAGATGGACTTGGATTTGGGAGCAATGAGGCTGCTGCATGGGTATTCCCCCTGTGGTCATTGAGAGATAACTTGTGTGTGTTTGTTATAAATAAAGCTGATTACATGCAATGAAATACCTGCCACTTGCCATCCGTTCCTCCCCGCGGAGGGAGCAGCCTGGCAGTTCCCCAAACACCAATGAGCCATTCCTGAAGGAAGGTTCCCCATCACGTTTGTGGGCATTTATTAATCACCCAGAAACCCAGGTTTTGGGAATGGAGCCATAAGAATATTCTAGCCTTGCCTGTTCATTTGAAAGTAAAATATGTGTATTTGACAGAGCACTGAGATGGGATCTGTTGTTTTCCCTGGCCTCAAGAGGCCCACAGACTTTAGACAGAGGTGTTATGGTAGAGAAGATGAGAATGAAAACATTACTGAACCCATTCATTTGAATCTCTACAGTGATTTAACAACACTGATGTAAACTGAAAATCTACAATGAAAGACCAAGGAGATTATTTACCAAACTCCTGCTGTGAGGATGACATAAATATCACAACATTTGTTTTAAACAATGCTGAGGGAAAACCCTTACTATTGCCATCCTGCTGGCTTGTAAATTGCAGATAGTGCTTAAGAGAGCTAACTCTTCCATTTTTGTGTACTGTGAAAAATTCTAAGTAGCAATGCAAAAACAAAATTTGCTATTTTAAAAGCAATCATGTGTTCCTAATCCTTTTTTAAACATTATCTCTGCTTTGCAATCAGCATTTTGTGTTATGTATCTAGTCTATAAAATAGGCATTGTTTATGAATTGCCAACAAGTCTCTCTTAACTCCACTGTTCATGTATTCTCACTGCAATTTCTGCTCGGTGCTCATACGTAAAGAGCAGGTCCCTGAAGCCTTTAAACAGTTGCCCACTCTCTAAGTCATCTATTTGTCAATGAAAATGAATTCTAGAATACTTTCTTCACTTCAGAACAGCAAACATACTTCAGGATAAAATAAAAAATATTTTTTGCATAGTATTGGTGACCACTAAGTCATCCACATAAAAATATAGCAGTGGTAGTGGAAGGCTCAGACACTGATACCTGTTTTATTTCTGACAAGTACTGCGAAACGAGTCTCACCGCTGCAATGCAGGATGCAACAAGTGTGCTCGGGCTGCAAACTAACAGAGGCAAAAGACAAACCAGATACACCATTTTCAGGACTGAGATTTTCCATCAGCCTCCAAAAATGGATCCATGTAAGAAAAATTGTTCTGTGCAAGACCAAAACATGTAACACAATCTGATAAATGAACAATTGTACTTAATAACAAAATGGCTGTTTAGCCGACAGCTGTTTCACCAGACAATTTAGTCAGAGGCCAGATGGCCAAAGAGACACACAGTGGAAAATAATTTCATGGGATGACTCCACAGGAGGAAGAACTCATAATTCCTATATGTTTGAAATGGCAAAGATTCAGTTAATGGAATTAGTATGCAATTCCTTGTGCAGTTTGCTTGTTGAGAGCTGTGCTCAAGCTTCTTCTCAGAGCTCCAGTGCAAGGTGAAGCAGCGCACTCCTGGCTGAGCCTTCACTCACTCGTGCCTCGCTGCCTCTCTGTCTCCCCTCCTGACAGCAGTTTTGTCTGTGATATCAGTCTGTGCCACTTACTGCTCTGCACCAAGTCGTGCTTTTGCCTCTCCTCTGGCACTCTGGATTGATAGGAAGAGATAAGACCTAAAACATAAGCAGGTGTGGAATTTTGGGAGATGCAAGAGAGGTGAGGTTTGCTGTTGCCTTACTGAAGTTGCATTTAAATTTAGACAGGAGAACAACATTAGTTTTTATGTCTAGCAGAAAAGGCAGTCTCCAAAAACAGAAAGTTGTTGTTTTGGTTTGGTTTTTTTTTTTAAATAAATTATAATATAGTATTTTCGAGCTTCAGCTCAATTTTTTTTCTATCAAAAAACAGATGACAGCATTGTTAGTTACCACCATTACAAGTTAAAATGTCTTTGGAAAACTCTGCCTCCATCTTCTGACTGCTCAGGGAAATGCAGTGACTAGTTTGTATTTACACTTCTTAACTCACAGAATCACAGAGTGGCTTGAGTTGGAAGAGAACTTAAAAGACCTTTCAATTCCACAAAACTTTCAATATTTTCAAGACCAAGGCTTTGAATACTTGGTTGAAGCTTTATTGATTTTAGTCATTGCCTTTTCTAGCTAATACTGATGTTGCTTGCTACTGACAAAGCATCTTTTCTTACAGACTTCTGAGAAAGATTTCAGGACTTTGCTTCCCTTATAATACCCTTAACACTGCACTTGAATTCCCACCTGATTCATGGCAGAAGGTTTTGATGACACAATGTCACTTCAAATAGCAATGTTTTGTCAGTGACTCCTTAATTCTTCTAGGTTTTATACCTGCATTTTCAGTTAGCAAATTTGCCTCCTTTGTTCCTCTTTTAACATAAAGCTCTTTCTAAATGAGCTTCAAAAAAACTGAATTGAGAGCAGAAGTCATGCATCTCCTTTGCTCTTTTTATTTGGATTTCAGACCCAGTGTTTCAACCAGGTGTTTAGTGCTCTGCACTCAGCATAAATGACAAATTTTTATTAATGCAGTAAGATGAGAAAATTCATTTATGCTGTCCAGTATAATGTTCTACAATGCATGTATCCACACAGCAAGAGCAGAAAGAAAATTACTCAGTTATTTGATTGCTGGTAATCAAAACAGCATGAAATACATCATTTCTGCATTTCTTCTCTCAACTTCTGATGAAAAAATATTCAAGACAAGACCTTGAATAGAGCAGCCTTTCCACCCCTATCAGTCTCATCTGTCATGCTCACATCTAACCCCTTCATTTCTCAGAAAGGAAACAGATTTAAAGGGAGTTTCTCTGGGTCCTACATTAAACTGTCAGTCATGCAAGGAGCTGTGTGTGTAGAGAAGCCACTGCAGATGTGCAGATGGCAGAAATCTACTGATGTGCTGCACTCATTGACCTTTTCTCCAAGTTTTCTGAGCCAGTGTTTCACAGAGCAGTGGACAATAGGAAAAAGACCAAATAATGTCAGGTGTGAGGACAAAGATGACACAAGGAGGTAGACTGCTCTCACTGCGGTACTGTACCACACCTTGCATCACTTACACAATCACAAAATGTGGCAAGATAGAGGGAAGCCAGAGACAGCTGCAAATTGCTTCTCAGTATTAATTGCCCAATTTTATGTGTCCCTACTAGGTCTTCTGGAAGATGGGAAATTGGCTCACCCAGGTGTATCTACAACATCAGCCACAGCTGGAATGCTGAATGCTGAGAAGAGGAACAACTGTGCTTCTCAGTGTGCAAACCCCACAGTCCACAGCATGGGAGCTACAACACAGAGACAGAATGGCTTCAGGACATCAGAGGTAAGAGTATAATTATGTTCCCTGATGCTCAGCACTAGCTTCAACCAGGTCTAAGTTAGTTTTGTGACAGCCCTTCTCTTTGAAGTGAAACTGTGTTTAATGTCTTGAGATAGAAAATGGTACCACAGCCATGGCATGATTGATCTGAGCACCTCTGACAATTCTTCATGCCTGAATGGCCACAGAATTGGTGTTTTATTTGTCAATCAGAGTTACAGACACAGACTTGCTACAGTTAAAAAAAGCCCTCACTCTCATTTCTTTCCAACTCAGTCCAGCTGTGGCATGTGTTGTGCAAAATATTTAGATTAATTATCTGAAAGGGAACATGTTTTTCCTTCATTGCTCTTCTGCTTAAACTATGGGCACTGCATGAACCCTGGTTTATTCAAAGCTGGATGTGAAGCTTGAAAAAATCAATGGGAGTCTTTTCAATAACTTCAGTAGGCTTTGGATCAGAACCTACTCCCTTCTCCCCCTCACTTATATGTTGTGTATATTGTATACATTGCATGAACAAGGCATTGGGGTTATACCCAAGATCAACCTTCTCCTGTCGCAGCTGCCTACCCACCTGCCTCTCACAGGTTTCCACTTGCTGCCCTGTTTGTGTAGGAGCTGTTGAGCTGCTGCAGATTAAAAAAACCAAAACCTATGGCTGCTTTACTGCTTCCTTGGTTTCTCATATGAAAAGGTGCTACATAAAAATTCAGGGAAGGGAGACATTCTTGTTTTCTGGGTTATCTGCAGGTGTAGCAGACCTTTACATGGTCCTTGGCATTTCTCAGGTGGAATCTGAACTTCTACCTCATGAAGTGCTTGCTATGCTGCTTTTGCTGCTTCCACTACTTTTTCAGAGGTGTCTTCTCCTATTAGAATATGATTTAATTTCACATCTGGAGAGAGTAAGACTGTAAAAGTTTGGCAATCACAGAATGTGGAGCCATGGGTGAATGTTTACATCCCTCTGGGAATCTGTCCATGGTACATTGTATTCCCTTCTGGGTAAGCACGAGTTGAGCCTTGAGGTGTTCCCAGATTAGAATCATAAATAACATATCTTTTACACCTAGGGTTGCCATCCATGAACAGGGTGCTTCTTGAATTTGTGTTTCCAGTTCTGCAAAATTTGGCACAGTAGTAGCTAAAAATGCAACATTGGCATTCGGTCTCTTGCAGACAATGGTGAGTGGCCACTGTCTCTTCAACTTTTTCATCATTCTGCAGGGGATACCATTGGTTTTCTTATCTCTGCAATGCTGGCTAGATTGGCAGCCCACTTAAACATTGTTTCTACGTTTTCTTCCAATTCTTCCTTTATCTCCTTTTCTTCCTCTACCTGTTTCTGCAGCTGCTCAATTTCCAAAGATAGCAACAATTTAGTTGTTTGCCTGCCTTCTATTTCCTCGCTCAGATCTTGTTTCACTCTACTGTGGTTTCTCCTACTTGCTTTTTCCAATAATTGTCTTCCCCTATGCTTCACTGAAGCAAGTTGAATCTTAAAATTATCTTTCTCAGTTATAATTTTGTCTCTTTGGATTCCCAATATTTCTTTTATTTCCCTCCCAAAAGCCAATGATGACTTTAGTACACAGTTTTCTGATTTCAAAGCAGCATGTTCTATATTTTGGGGAGAGAAGGGACTCTTTGATTTCCTTTTGTGAGCAAATAAGTGAGCCTCCAATACTGCAGTAATATTTGCTTAGTCTTTCCAGAATTTTTGGGCCATTCCTTGCCTGCCTGGGAAGGAGCACATTCATACCTCTGTAACTGTTTATCCGTGGCAATCCCACTGACTACACCAATTTTTCTGCTGAGTAAGAATTTAGAAAAGGGAGACCCCCTTGCTTTCCACTTGTCCACAGATGTAGCAGGCCTGGGGGTGGCGAGGCCTTCCCTTCCTTACTCAGTATTGTCTGTCTGTCTGAGTCCCCAGGAGACCTTCACAGACAATGTTTCAGAGTAACCAATCTGGCACTGTAAGTCTGGTGAGGTGCCAGAGGCACAGTGTGGTGACACAGTAAATCTGGTCATGACTGCAATCCCTGATCACAACTTGCACGTGTTGCATTGTAAGTCCAGGCAAACTCAGGAAGACTCCAGACTCACAAATAGTGAGATTTATTGCTTGTTGGACAGAATAAGGTCCACAAACTGCTGCTGATAAATGCACTAGAATCAGAAAGCACAAGCAGTAGCATGACTGTGGAATAAAGTTAACTGACAGGCATCCCCATGGAGGAGGAGGGGGTAGGGCCTGTTGACCATCCCAGGACACAAAGGTAGAGTCTCCTCTGACCTCCCTCCCCTCTTAGGTCATATTTATATTGTTTTCTTTGAGGATGGGGGAAAAAATTTCAGTAGATGTGATTTCATGATTAAGTGGAGTTTGAGTGATTTTGTACACGTGTAAAGCATGAAACAAGCTCCCCCAGAGTCCCTGCTCCTCAGCATAGTTTGCTTTTGCTGAATTACTGCCCATGTGGGCACTCCTCCTCGCTGAGCTTTGTCTTTCAACATTTTTCCACAGAAAGTGCCTCAGCACAGCTTGTGGTGGAACTGCTACACCCACCCCATAAGAAGTGGCCCCATCTTGGGAGTCACATGCTAAAACCAAGGGGTCCAAGCAAATGAAAAAGGGAATTTGGATTGAAGTTCACCATGCATTTGCTAACAGACAACCCATCAGTACATGTCTATTTATTTATTTATACCTCCATTGTATCATCTTCTGCATTGTTGTAGTACAAAGATATTCCCTGGTGACATAGATACTGCTGTATCTTTTCATGAGATACTGCACCTCCAGATGTACAGGAACACATTCCACAGCAGCATGACATCTAGAGCCATGGGTTTGCTGTAAATGGAAAACCAAAATGCTTGTCATAGTCACTAGCCCACAGAGAAAAATTAATTGGTGAGGTTGGATATGGTTGAACAGAACTACGTAATTATTAATCTAATTGGAAAAAGACTTGGCCACAATTGAGAATTACAGTGTGTTCCTGGCCTACTGTTCGAGAAAATTGTTTATCTAATTTTGTAAGTCAATGGAAAATTACTTCTGTATTGGACTTAGTAAGAAGTATGGGCAAATTCCCACATCATATTAATTATGTGAGTGTTGACTGTAATGGCACTACTCAGTGAAGTGTGGGTTCCTGCCCTGAGGCCCTATGACTTGGAAGGTATCCTCCTACATTTTCTAGCTGGCATACATTCAGTAGCATTTATCTGTGCTGTTGCAGCTCAATGCAAAGAAAATTTCTGCTGATAAGTAAGACATTTACTATTCTCCACATCTAATGCAGGTGCATAAGAAAGGAAGTTGTCTAAACTTCTTATAGTCAAAAAAGAACTATATATTCCTATAGAGAAAGTGTAGTGTCTAATTTAGGCTCCAGCTCTGTTTTGCCATTCTGCACCTCTGTTTCTCTGTTTAGGGAATCACAAGATGAGCAGATAATTTGAACACCTAAAGTTTAGATGCCTAGAGTTGAAAATGTGACTATCCCCCACAACTCAAAACGTGCCCATTTTATTCACCTGAGCATTCACATTGACTACAGGTTTTCTTTAATCTCGACAAGCTGTAGAATCACAATGCGATGCAGCGCTCAGTGCTCTTGGGAGGCTGGGGTTGCACCATCGGCCTGTGGGCTGGCAGGGGGTAAATCACATCACCCCTCTGCTTCTCACTTTCTCCTGCATCAAGATTCAAGCAGCCTCCTGCCTTACTCCTTGATAGCTGGCTATGTGACAGGGTGCAGCTTGTGGTGTTGAAAGGGAAAAGGTTTGACACAGACTGTATCAGGGAAACTTTAGTACCCTCTCATGACAGTAATGTCAAAACAACTTGGAAGTAAAAGATGATGATGGTGATGGTGATGAAGAAAGGAGTTCTAATGCCAATGAAGGTAACAGAATGGTCAGGCACACCCCCAAAAAAGGTGGTATCCAGATTATGTCCCTGACAGATAATAATCCCGTTTGATTCTCATGATAGTCTTTGGAGAGGCCTTGTATGAACAGTAGCACTGAGGGAGTAGATAGCAAAGCATCAGGTGTATTCAGGCTGCAGAAATGTGAAATAATACACAGCAGTAAATGAGCTACAGGTGTTGCTCTGTGATCCATATGTACCTTGCAGTCATGTCAGTGGAACTTTATCAGACATTATTTTACCTGGCACTCCTACTATGTAAATAATGCCTAATTTACCTGGCATTCCTCACACTGACAAACAGTCTCATGGAACACTGGCAATGAAATAATCAAACCCACCTAACTCAGCTCTGTGTCTCTATCAGCCCAGATCTGGGTGCACTTTGCTAGAACTATCCAGTCTACTGTGCAGTGTAGTGCGTTGCTTATGGCAACAAGCAGACAGTCTAGGAGATGGGAAAGGATAAATATAAATTAGGGATACACTTGTATTTCTCAGACAGACTGACTTTTTTGAATATTGGAAATAATCTGATGAAGCTCTGGAAGGTATATACTGTGTTTGGGTCTTATATGCAGGTAGAAGTAAGTGTTACTTTAAAACTATATTTTCACTTCTGAAACATAAAATCAAGTATAGAAAATGCTTTCTCAGGCTAGTGATGCACAACTCCCAGTGACATCAAAAAGAACCTCTCATTTGCACTTCAGGTCTGAAACAGGATTTATTTGCTCTGCTTTTAGAGTACACACATGCAGAGATGATCATTATAGTCAGGAGGCTGATCCAAAGTCTACTGACATCCATTGCATTTATAGCAGTTATAAAAACTTGTGTCCATGCTGAATGAGGAAGTTGCTGTGTGAAAGATGCTGAAGGAATTCTGTTTATTAAGTAGAACTGTTTTTGTAAATTAGTGGGTAATCATCAATGACTTTTTCTGTTGTCAGTGTGGAACTCACTGTACACAGACCAAATGGGACACACAGAAAATGACTACAAAAGAAGTTGCCATTAATGTTACAAAAGGCATCAGACAAAGTGACAGAAGAAAAACAAAGAATTGTGCCAATTAATGAAGAAAATCACAGGTGAGGATGGACTTCACAACGCTTCATTGCACTTTAAATGTCATCAGTCACTGAAGATATGAAGATCTCCAGGTGTTCCAGGTTGAATACAGCAGGCAGCTGCTGCTGAGTGCCTTCAGAAGCAGGTCTTATGGAAACCAGCTGCAGACACTGCAGGATCTTCAGATGTCATTTGTCTAAAGCATTGGCACCACACAGACATACACAGAAATTCATGCCATTTGTTTTTTACTCACTTCTGTGTTATCCCTTGTGTATGTCCTGTTCTGCATCGCTATTAAGATGAGGATGGATAATAAGGGGTACCACTCATCACAATTAAAACCAGGAAGTGAACAAATGAATCTGCATTTTAAAATTTTTAAATCTGCATTTTTTTGAATGTGCACATTCAAACCCACAGAGGTCATTTAAAGCACCCACTTTCATAAAACTCAAACACAGACATCTCAGAAAGTGACACATAGGCGACTTCCACTAAATCTCTTTTCAACTATGTATATTGGTGATATGTTGTTAAGTCATAGATCAGCCTTTTTATATATTAAACTTTCAATTAGTTAGTTTTAATTTATTGTTCGTATTGACAGAATTTTGGTCTTAAAAACAGTAACTTTCATATTGATCAGCCTTCCTTGAAGGTCTTAGCTGTCAAGTAGAGTTATGGGTACTTGGTTATTTTATACATGCTCCTTTAATTATGTTGAAGCCCAGGTTGACCTGAAAAAAGTTATCATTAACATTACATGAAAACAACCATAATTTTTAAAGCCATATTCTAATGTCAGGTCAAAAAAGTAACTTTATTTGATAAGGTATAATTACTTTCCTGTGCAGAGCTTTTAAAATTGCATTGTGAGCATCCTGTATCACAGTACTCCATGATTATCATAAATATACATCTAAAAGGAATATAAATGTTCAGTGTAGTAAAGTCCAGGAATTAATTCAACATATTACTTCTTAATATAGAAGGAATAATATATATTCTCTGTGACTTTTCATGTTTATGAAGATAAAGAGGTAAAGTCATTTGCCTCCCTCATGAGACATATATAAATATGTAAGTATCCTTAGAGGGCCATTTAAAAAGCTATTCAAAAGTTGTTCATAAAAAAGAGATGGCATTTGGAAAAAAATCCATGTATGAACAGTAAAAAGTCCTTTTTACAAACAGGCAAACAAGTATAAATAGAATTGTGAACTGAACCCTAGTTTATTCCATATTATGATCATTTTAATAGCTTGCTGCTAGGTGTGCGAGTTACCTTCCTTGCAGTGCAACAAGACTATGCAACAGAAATTGTTTATTAATTATTCCAATTATTATTAATTATTTCAAAACTGAAATCCAGAGTTAGAGCCAGACTTTAGCATACCATAGCACATTCTGAAAGGATTTACTGACAGAGTGCAGTATAGACCTTTATGACACAAGAAAGCTACAGAAAGTGAATAATGATCTTTATTTGTTAAAGGGTAAACAGCATTTGGAAGAAAGGCAAAAGGGACGGTTTGCTGTGTAAGAAGCTGTTCCAGAGATTATTACCTTGGGTGGATACCACATTAGAGTGAGTAGATGCAAGAACAAAGGAGTCCTGGTAGTGAGATGATTTACTAGCTAAGACATTATTTAGTGCTGATGTGCTGCCCAGATGTGTCAGACGGCTTGGGCCACACTACAGAAGGAAGCCCATGAGCTGCACAGCACACAGACATGAAACAGCCCCAGCTCCTGCCAGCAGCCAGCAGGGAGGCACTTTCTGAGTCTTGTGTTCACAGCACCAGTGGAGGCAGGATGGTTTGCAGGATGGTTTGCAGGAGATGGCCTTGGTACACAATCATCTGGGCAATACCACAGACTCTGCTCATGCTGACCACATCCCCTGTCGGGGTGGCAGCTGTGGAGTGCTGAAGGCTGCCTGCCCTGGACTGCTCATGGTAATGTTCCTGAGCTACTCCAAGATCCCATAAATCTGTTTATATCCCGAAACTTTATGACATTCAAAGATTGAATCCAATTTCTGTGGTACAAGCCATGTTTAGTAACCAGCAATTTTATACACGCTCCTCGTGTAATACATTACTGTTCTTATTCATTAGGCAGTAACTGAAGAGAAATTACTCTATGTCCTAGGTGGCTTCTTAGTGTTTGATGTGCAAACTTCCAATGACCTTAATAAAACTAAGAGCATGTTGTGGAGGTGTGGATCTGGCCTCTGTACACAGATAGGGCTATATTTATGTTTACTTTTCTGATAACCTCCTGTAGAAATGAACAATTTGTTTATAAAATAATACACCACTGTATAATTAGGGTGACAGAATCTAGTCTATGTCACTTAAGACAATTTAAAGTCCTAAAAATAGATTCCTGTGCTGGTTTCAATGGAAGAAGCAAGCCCAAAGAATCATCTGGACATCTTCACTCCAGGTGACGTTCTTAGGACTGAGGAGTCTTATTTACAGGGTCTGTTCTTTGAGCAGCACCTTTCAAACAGAAATAGCTCAAAGACATAAAACAAAATAACCATGTAAAAAGACATGGACTTTCAGATAAAGGACCTGTGGGCATCTCTGTCTTCTTATATGCCAGGATTTTTGAGCTGTAATTTTCCCCAAAAAGACATTATTGCCACATAGTTTGAGCGATGTCCCTTGGCTGCACATGAAGATTTCTACAAATACACTGAAACAACACAATTTCTGCTGGAATGATTTGCCAACAGATGGTGAGTTTTTATGATTTATCTGAGTTCAGTTAATGTTTCCATAATTCCAACACAATGTATACATAGGATTTTCCGCTGATACATCTTCTTCCAATATGCAAGAAATGGAATCACTCAAAAGAAAGAAGACATTGTCTAAAGAAGGCAGAGGATTTACAATTACCAATTCATCTTTAGGCAAATTAATCTTCTCAAAGACTCAGTACAGCTTTATCTTGCACTGTTCCTTCATCTTCTCCCTTATGATTTCTTAATGTTTTTCATCATTTCATCATTACTGCAGGACACTGACTGGAAGACACATGGTTTTATTGTGTGACTGAAATGATTTTGTATGGACGAAAATAGGAAACTATAATTATTGTGTAAGCAATATATGAGTACTGCATTAAACATGCATTCTTGTTAGTTAAATGACTGAGATTGCATAAAAAAACAGAAAACAGGTATTTTTGATTTTCCTAGTATGTTCATATACATAGATACTCATCTGTGCATGTCTCTGCATGTGTACATTGCAATGTCTTTAGTGTGTACTTCTGCAGTTCAGGCACGATTTTTTGAGAAACTTTAATTTCTGTTTGTAATTCTGATGCCCAAGTGTAAAATATTTTAATGTTTGAACTGAAATCTGTTTTACTTGCCTTATGAAAAGAATGAGCTATATAATTTGTGCAGATAAATGATATTTGAAAAAGCAGGCTTAGTTTTATTTGCAAATAATGAATAATATATCTAAATTCAAACATAGATTAAAAGGAACATTTTTGTACTCTCGTTTTAGCTGCAAATTAATGAAGATTGACCTTGAACTTGAAAATGAAAATAAAGAAAATTTTTAAAGTGGCTGTTTTTAAAGTGGCTGGAGTACCATGTATTTCACATTCCTGTGTTTGTGATTGATTTATCTTTCAAAGTTGAGATCAAAGAATGAAAAGGTATAATGAATGGTTCCCACCTCCTCTATACATGGAGTCAGAATATTTCTGTAACTGATGTCCTCTGGCTGTGGCCCAGGGACTGTTTGGTCATACCAAAGAAGGTAAAATACATATATTCCCCATAAGAAATTGGTGTATTTACCAAAGAAGGATTATGAGGTCAAAATACAGTTGGAGCTGTGTAATTATAAATGGGAGAGTTTGTGTTTGCTGTCATGGCTGAAGTGGAAGACACTGGGAATCTGAGATGCCATGAGGCAACTCTGAGGCAACCAGAATACATAGCTAAAAAAATGCCTGAACTGGAAAGCACAGGGTGGAAAAGTAGCTGTAGTGATGTTTGACTTCTGCCATGGAAATAAACTCATAACTTTTACAGATGGCACTTTATATTTTTTCCAAAATTGCACCTAATTTTCATGGTATTTTTCCTTAGTACCAGAAAGGCTCTTGCTGATATATCATCCCCATCCTAATTGTCTATGCCCTGGGTGTTGCCTGACAAGTAGCTTGGTCTCTTTGATTCCTGGCCAGGATGCTGACACAGCAACTGGTTTGTTTCCTGTGGAAAAGGAAGAACAGTATCAAAGGAGTGGCTTTCAGATGTGCCAAAAAAGAAAAGGATTTAGGGACACAAGGAAGCCATAGTCCAGCAGTCAGGCACGTAACAGCCCATGGGAACCCTACAAACAGGATGCTTCAAAACCTGGGATCAGACAGTGTCTTGCAAGTGGAGCCCTTGTTGGTGCAAGAAGTGACTGAGAGGGGTCTTACTGCAAGTGAAGCCCCCAAAGCTGAAGTTTAATGGACTCTATTTCTCTCATGCCTCTGGGGAATATGTGCTGAGATGGCATTTCTAAAATAATTGCTTAGGAGGTGCTACATGAGCTACAGTAATGTGTACACAGTGTTTCCACAGTGCTTTTCATTTCACAGTGAGGCAAATGTTTTGTAGAACTCAATACACTGCAGTGTTTCAAAATTAAACCTTCAGTGTCCTCAGGCCAAGCATCTGTCATTGCACTGGTGCCTTCTCAGGTGCCTCCTTTCCAGAAGTGAAGCTTCTGGAAAAGGTACAAACCAGAAATAAGATGTGCTCTAAGATGCAGGGATGCAGGATCTCATTCTGTCCTGTAATCACCCTCCAGTTTTCAAATCCTTCAGTCTGATTCTAAATTTTTTTTCAGGTAGCCTGTGCATACTATCCAGAATTAAAAGCCGTTCTTCTGCCCATCACTAAACTAATGGCAAAGTTGGATCATTAATATGAGATAAAAAGTGAGCTGGTCCACCAGAAAATATGTTTGTTGACATCTGTCACTTAAACAAGATAAAATCCAAGTTCATTTGCAACGGCTCCTTGCACAGAAAAACTCAGCAAACACTAAAATCTAGTAAGTACTGTAATCGTAATGGTAGAACTAGGATGTTCACAAGCAAGAAGGAAAAATGGAGAATATAAAAGCTTTTCATTTCTTTCTGGAGGATTGAATATCATTCAAGTCCTGAGTGCAAGAGGTGGGATGTTGCTGTAAATCTATCCATTCAAGACTGTATAAAACAAATAGTTTTAGGTTGTTGTGGGTCCCTGCTTAAGAAAAAAATGGGATTGAGAGAAAAAGAAAGAGAGCAGTGTCACAGGGCAGGACCAAGCCATGCTGCCAGTTGTATGAATTAGCCTTGCTTGCACATTCTTGCATTATAATCAGTATTATTCAGCTTTAATTTAATTTCCATTAACCTTTGTAAAACACCCACATGTTTGGATACAAGGAAATACGTTTGGGGTATTACTGCATGGAGAGAAAGAACAGTTTGCACGCAGTGGAAAAGCAGCTTAAGGAAAGGCACCACAGCCAACCAGCAGCCTATTCTTCATCAGCTATAAGAAGCTGTCAAATACAAAAGGCATGAAAATAGTTATGGTCACCCATATCTTCTTTTACCAGGAAATTAAATATTTGGCTTGTTCATGCAAGGAAGATAGAACTTTCCACATTTAATAAGTGGCTTAATGTTCAGTTTGCCTGACTCAAGGGCTGATTTGAACCTAAAACTTTGGGTGCTATGGCTTGTCCACATCCCTAAACCAGGCCTTCTGCAGTGCAGAGCATCTCCTTTGCCCTCAAATTAGTTCCTTCCCAGAACAATTTTTCCACTTCATTCAGACTATTAATATGACATAATTTTTGCAGAACATTATTGGGCAACTGTTACATTATTGAGAGTATAATTTTACCAATTCAGACATGGACCTGGCAAAACTAAAGCTCGTGATCTCAAGTGCCAAGCAGAGGAACAAAGTTAGTTCTTATTCATTCATCAAGCAACCACAACTCCACCCAAGTAGTACCATCACCTCTGGGAACTACTGGGATGTAAGGAGTTCAATATTAATGCACATATATAGTGTTCTATGCAAATAATATTCATTATTCATGTTTCTGATTCAAAATCATCTTTCAGATGAACCAGCATATTTAAAATCATTGTGGAGGCAAACACTTTACACTCACTCCTGCTCTAGCTAGGATTTCACACCTAATAAGGATTTTCTGTCCCTTGTCTGTGCCTGATATCATGGCAATCTTTTGGCAATTTAGAAGATTAATTTACAAATACAGCAGAATAACTTCCAGAATATATACTGAGCCACATTTTTCCAGCAGGAAATGGCAGTCATCATTGTCTGCATGCTGTCTTTTCTTACAATGTATTAATTACCTGCATCCATGAGAAAATGGTTTCTTATGCTTTCATTATATAGGTATCTTTCAGTTCTGTCTGATAAGCTCTCACTAGTATTTCATGTACAAATATATTTTTGTCATGGGGTGAATCTGTGCTGCCAAATCCCTTAGCTCCAATACCTGTCCCTGGATCCTAGTCCCAGACCATCTGTGCTGCACACATGGCACATGTGCACGTTCACTCCTGGTGAACACAGGAACAAAACAACCAGTTCCCTCTGCAATAAAACCAGGCTGGTCTGGGACCTCTCCAATTGTAAATTTATAATCTCTTCTTATTACCTCAGGATATCCTCATTTATGTCTGCTCAGTTCTTTGAACAGCTTCTCTTCAAATTCAAATGCAGTTTATCCTGCATACTTGAACAGTTAGTGCTACTGAATCCTGAGATATATTTCTGTGCTGGTGGAGATTTGCTTGAGCAAGTCCAGGTGGCTGCTTTTTTGACATGAGTAGTACCATAAAATATATCTTGACACTGCTCTCAGACTGCCAGGTGTACTCTTAGAAAAGTAATAGCACCTTCCACCTTTGCTGGGTATTAGGGATGTCTTTGAGGTCAAAAGAAACAATGATTTCCTTCTTCACATGACAGACAAGTTTAAGCTTTGCTTAGTCACACCAGTGCAATTTAGTATAAATTATTTCTACTCTATGATTTTCATTTGTATATCTAAAATAACAGTTTAAAACTCAGTGGGGATAGGTCTACGTGACATTGTTCTCCCTCCATTAAGTGACAATTTTGGTTGCACTTAGCAAAGGTAAGTTTGATTCAGGAGACACTGATTTTCACTTCTACTAAGACCATTGCATACCACATTGTCTACTTTGCTAGCATAAAGGATTTAAAATGAGCGTGTCTTTCACACTCTATGCACTTTATATGGTCAATGTGATATAAAGTGACTTAACTGGGGGCTAAAATCAGTGGGTAGGTATTTTTACCTAAGGTTTTGTTTATATAATTTTATACAATATAAAAATACATTTCTATAATTTTAAACAATGTTTTATAAACATTTTTTTATTTTACAAAATTACATTCATGTGTTCATGAGTGAGTCTCTGGCTTCATTCATTCAAAATGTATTATGCTGTTGTTCTCCTACAGTAGTCCATAATCCAGAAGAAACCCTGTTGCTTTAACACCAATTAGTATGAAAGTAGAAAGCTCCAGTAATGCAGGTTTGATTTTCTTCCCTTTTTATTGCTTTCAAATTCAGGAACAGGTTAAAACAAGCACTGGAACTGACACAGCTAAAGCTTCTGAATATAAAGCAACTGTAGAGTCTTCCAGACTGGTAGAAATTTGAGAATTTGTTTCTGGCATTCAACAGTTACACAGTTCTTGTAGAGCTCAAACAAAAGCTTAGCTGAATTATTCACTTTACTCCCAGGAGTGTAGAAACCTTGTATTTGTTTGTGGCTGAGGAAAACACACAATGCAATTGGCAGAGATACAGAAACATGTATGTCTTGCCAGAAAAGGCACAGAGAGGAGAATGGAACAAGGGAAACATACAAATTATGGAATTATGGAAATGTCAGTCAATTGGATTAAATCCTCATGCTAGTTATATCTGTGCAAATAGATGAATACATTAATTTTTTGATATGATAACAGACCTTGTTCTTTGTCTCTTATTAAAATCGTTAGTATCTGTTTTTAGTATAATTTACTTCACAACACTTGCTTAAACACCTTCACCTGGGTTTTTCAAAAGAAATTGAATTAATTTGGTGCAAAATATAATGAGGCATGTGTTAGTACAATGCAAGTGCAAAGAGGAGAATAGAAAAAAAATGCTGTCTTTGTTATTTAATTTCAGTCCCTTTGTTCAGGAGCAAATAACTGCTCCAGTGGTGAAGAATGAAGTTGCTAAGTACTTATGCTAGCTGTTGGGACATCTGGTGCACAAAGAAGAGACAGAGCAATTGGATTTATGAAGGATTTATGAATGCAAGGGCCAGACTGAAAAATCCTAGTAACATTATTCCAATTGCATTTCCATCAGAAATTGAGTTGGGTGACTTAGACTGAGTTTTGTCTTGTCTATCCATTTTGCTCTACTGACATTTTGAAAAGGTCCCAGGAGGTGTATTACAATACCTTTGGTATGGAATTTCTCTCTCTTTCTGACCTCTGTAAACAGGGTTGCCATCTCTGGATGTCCCTGCTCCCCTTTAGATGGATTGTTTGACCTACTCCCTCAAGTGCTGTCAGCATCCTTAGGTCTGGAGCAGCTCCCAGCTATGTCCATCTAGATGCTCAGCAGACCCATGGCCTCTACTACACTGGGATTGTTTTGCCTATCTTCTCTTTTCACCATGAAAGTCATCGGTTCTACAAGATGTTACCACTGTGAAACTGGACCAGACATAGAATGCAGTTCCAAACTAATCCCTAAATACAACCATGAAAAACAATGTTTCAGGAGAATCTGTACTTCCAGCATATCATGACCCAAACAGAACCTTTTGAATGGTTCTTCAACTGCCTGAAAGCTTGAGTAAAGGATCATCAGTGCATGGGGTGACAATTGGTGGCACAGGGTGACTCACTGTGGTCTTTTGTGCCCATATGGCCCAGCACAGGTAGAAATGCAGCTTAGAGCAGTGCAGGACTAAAATTAAAGTCCTGAATGAGACTTGCAAAACAGTTAAATCCAACAATGAACAGTTATCCATTGCTGAGTCATTGCCCTCTGCTACTGGGAGGGTCTGAATTGTTCTGTTGCAGGACAAGGGCATCACACCTTGTACAAGAGTGTCTCTGTGGGAGGAAATATGGACACCTCTGTCACTCAAGGGCACTTTGGGTCCTCTGAGGACAAGGATAATGATCATGACTATGCTGCTGTTGGCAAGGAAGGCCAGAGAAGTTTCCCATGAACCGTGTCTCTTTGTCTCACAGCAGCTCTCCAGAATCCAGGAGCTGACGGCAAGAGTGCCTCTCACTTTCCCTTTGTAAAAGGAAATGCTTTATGGATACTTCTCTGCCATATTCCCCCTTTGGAAAACAAGACTACACGTCTTTATGACCCAGAGCTCTGAAAAGGGTGGATCGGGATTCTTGTGTCACAGACAGACATAAATCCCACCTGGTATCTCAGGCTTCCCTTTTTTTGTTGCTTATATGCCACGTTTTTGCTTTGTTTTGCCATTTTGGATGCTTTGTAAGATCTTTAGCAATTGCCCACAGCTGAGCTTTATAAGCTCCATCCCCATCCAGCAAGTAAACTCTCATCCTGTACACCCTTCTCAGAGAAGCAAAGAGCCTCCTGGCCTTTCTCCTCTGCTTCTCATCCTTATGCCTTGGAGAATCCTGTCCCTCTGTCCCTCCCCCTTTTTCTCCTGGCCTTCCTTCTCTATTTGAAGCTTTAATTTTTGGCTTTTGGTCTTCTCTTTCACCTTCAAATTGAACACAGTCATATATCAGAAAGTCCAAGTAGGAAAACGAAGGCACAGACATGAAATCAGTACACTTTGTACAAAAATAATGTAAAAATGCATAACAGAGTAGTGGTTAGCCCCTTGTCTGCCTCCTTATCTCTCAAATTGTCTGTCATCATAGTTGGTATCTGTGAGTTACTGAAACTCTGCTTTGCCAGCTGGGAAGACAAATATGGATGTTAACTAGATGTAGAAAAAAAAAAGGCATTTTTATGCTTAGACTTAATCCCTTGCTTATGAAGCATTTTTTTTTCTGTTTATGACCTTCTGAGACTACTACTGACACATACTAAAACCTTTCCTTTTTCATTCATTATTGGCTTTGTCTATTTACATTTTTTTGTCTGACAATATTCCACATCCCACTTGCCCCATCCTGGGAGCTGTTCAAGGCCAGGTTGGATGGGGCTCTGAGCAACCTGGTCTGGTTGAAGGTGATGTTTAGATCCTCTTACAGCCCAAACCATTCTCTAACTCTATGATTTTATTTCTCTGCCATAATTTGTATTTGAGAAGCTTTCACACTCACACAGTTGTCTCCATAATCTGACTACAAATCCCTGGATGGAAAGACTTCATGTAGAGACACTGAGTGGTGATATAATGGTTGATCTTAAACATCAAGGATGAAAATACATGGGAGGAGACTAAGAAAATCAGGTTTATGTAATTTGGAAGTCTTAACAGTAGTCAGCACTATCTCCCAGAATATGGCATAAATGGTTCTAGAACCATATTTTACATATCCTAATTTGAAACAGTAATGCTGACACAAGTCCTGGAGTGTTTTTTATTAACCTGAGAAATTAGGTCCTATGTGGTTATACTTACTATAAGATCAAAAGTGTGACTCATTTTTGTATTCTGCATTGATCTCAGGCAAAACTGTACGTCTCAGCTGAAAACATACTTAGTATTCTGCATGATGCTTCCACTTATAATAGCTCAGGAGCAACTGCAAAGAGGCATAGGAAAAACATCATTTCTGAGCATTAAAACCATTACTAAAATAATTTTTTGTTATCATAAACAGTGACCCAAAAATGACAGAAAACGACTTGCTGTTCTATTTGTAAAGATAACGGATACAGGGATCATGACACTTTATAATTAATTTCTTACACATTAACAGTAACTTTACTCCACAGGATTTAAAAGAAATGCTATTAAAGAAATTATGAAGCAACAAAAATGAAAAATTTATGCTTCTTATCTGAACCTCTTCTTTCACATTTTAGCAAGTAGTGAATCCGCCACTCCAGAAATCCCACTGGGAGGAGGTGTTGAGAGGATGTACTTACAGGTAGATCTGGGTTTTTTTGTACAAGGTACTCTGCTATGTAGTTTCCCAGAACTTGGGAAGTCCCTGCAGCACAGGATTGTTATGATGTGGAGAGAGTATGCATTAGCTGGTTATGGGATGGATGTAATTACCAATGCCCTGGAACACTGCTGTGGATGCTCATTAGTCTGCCTTTAACAGGTTGACATGAATCACCTTGTAGCAGTTGCACCTGAACTTCCAAAACTATTATTTTCTTCTATCCCTAGCATCCTCTTGTTTCAATGAATATCTTGAACTACCACCTTAAAGAACAGCATTTGAAGTGTGTGTGAAGTCAATCCTGCTTTGCTAATTGCACATTGTATTGAAACAGGCAGTTCAACTCAAGTCAGTGTGTTTGTGTTTTGGAGGGAGCAAAACCCAAAGCTACAATATACCCCACTAATCCAGGACGTTCTGCTTTGCTGTCAGAATCTCCTGTACCTTGCCTGTCCACTCAAACAGAGTGCTTGGTTTGTATCAGTCTTTTCCACAGGAAATAACTCATGCCCTGAAACACAGATTTTCTTTCCCCCAGCCTTTATGACATTGTCTAAAGTTAGTACCACTCCAAGCCACAGAAACTACGAGATAAGAGGGGCTCTGTCAAGAAAAGCACTCGCTGTAGCTGCTACTGTTGCAGTCAGCCAAGCAGACAGGCTGCAGATCTATCAGGAGTCAAGGCAGCTGCCAGAAGTCCAGAAAGAATGAAGCGTCCTTGGCCATTGTTAGGGCAGTTTACTCCTTATGAGTATATTTCCTGTTTAGTTTACATCGTGCTTAATATCCGAGGCCAGGTGAGGTAACCTGTTTGGAAAGAAATGCTATTAGCATAATCACTGTTTTATTAAAGCAGCGCTGTGGAGGCACGGTGGTGTCATTTACAGACAAATGAAAGATGAGATCTTTCTTGAGATCTTTCTTGCATGAGAGAAATCAACATCTTCTTGTGTGTGGGTGCCACAACCCACACAGCCATAATATTTTGAAGGACTGAAGTCTAAATAACACACTTTATTCAGGGAAGAAGATGACATGGGTTCCAAGTACCCAGTCATGCAGTTAACACACAGCAGTGCATCAACATTCTGGCTTCCTCCATACAATTCTTTTTCCAGTCTTCATTGCTGTAGTGAGTTGAGGTGGGTGTGTTACCGTTTAAAGGCTTAATGGAAGAAAATATATTATAAACAAAGTTTAAGCAGACACAGCTGCATGAGATTGGACAAGTACTCAGAAGGCATTAACTCATCAATGACTGGATTTTCTAAATAACCAGGAAATCACTGTAACACATCTGTCTGTTCTTCCTCACGAGTTTATGTGTTCAATTACATGGTAGAGCTTTGACTCTGGAAAAACATTTTGTTTATAAACCGATTGCTTTCCCTATTACTGTAAACTAAAAAGTATAAATTATATCAATAATGTTGTTTTGTCTAGTTTTTTTCATTTCCAAAATGCATTTGAGAAAAATACAAGAACAACACTTTTCAATTCTAAGTCTCACAACAGGATTTATTGCTGCCATCTACTGGCTATTTAGTCCTTTCAAATTTCAACAAATGATGAATAAGGTGTTTTAAATGCAGAATAATAAGAACATGATGAGCCTTATAACTGAATCAGCCAACATCAAACTATGTAATTGGAAAATCTGTAACATTTAAATTACCTTAAGTCAAACTTGGGTACAATGTTCCAACGGTGTAATTCAATTAGGAAGCTTTTAGATGTGCCAAGAAGAGAAAGCTTGAGCCAGCATACAAGTGCTCATGTGCAGACTCCAAGAACCAACACCACACATCCTCCTCGTGTGTCAGAGGAAATCTTCCCCCTGACAAGTGCCAGCCACGTTAGATCCCTCCTCCCTGAGGCAGAGCACACGGGGCACTAACTTGTCCAGGCAGCAGGTAAACGTGGTCACATTGCTGTTTGCCTTTGCAGGAGGGATGTCCCCACTGAAATTTAAGGGGGGAAACGGTGCTTTAGCTCATAGCCCAGGCAAGTTGTGAACGTTTCTGCTGAGAGTGGGTTTAAACAAGTGGGATGGAGCACGGGCATGGAGGGGTTTGCACACAGCCTCTTCCACCACATCCGTTGCAAGGATGGAGGAGCAAGTAGAGCTTGGAAGGAACCTGCTGTGCATCACTGCTGATCCCCTTCTGCTCAATTTATTGAAAGACATCTGAAGACGACCTAGGATTTAAATAAGGCTTTCAATTATTTATACTCTTTGTAGTAAAAATTGCTAAACTATAATCATTTGAGGCAGTGCCAGGAAAAGATCAGAAAATTAATATTATATTAACTGAAATGTTAACCATATCTCCAATGTCAGGTGACAAATGTATTTACACATCTGAGGAGCTGCATCCCTAATCAGCAATATATTTGAGCACATGCTTAAAACACTTAATCATACTTAAAGGTGCTTTGCTAGATACCAGTGAGAGTGCCCACATTCCCTGCTCTGGTTAGTCAAGACCATAATAGAGCCAGAAACAAATATATTTAGATCACAGCTCTGAGAACCAACTTCTGGAATAACTTGCTTAGCAAGTAGGTTGTAAAAGAAAATATATTAAGAGTGTGATTGAAGAAAGGGTTCATACTTCCTTTTCTCTGTCTTTTCCTGTCATCTAACAAAAACATTTAGTGAAGGAAATTTACTTAGCCGTATCTTTTTTTTTTTTCAGAGATTTATGTACAAAAATACCTTCTGATGGAACAAACTAATGCCATATTTATACATTATGATACTAGTAGAGCTTACAGCTAAGGCTGCAAAACTCCTCAAAATACCCTGCTTTCAGATGCTTGCTACTTTGACAAATTTCTGTGGTTTGGCTGAAATTTCCATACCTTGGATTTTTATCTGGTTTCTCAGCAAAATTTCATAGTCAGTTAAAATCATTAGAATCATGCAAGACATGCTGGTTTTCCCATATTAAAATTATAACAGAAGCTTGTCTGAAAATTTATCAACCCTATATACTGAGAAGCAGAGACTTTTCCCTTAGTATAAAAGGTTCTACATAGTTGTCCTGCCATTTCCATGAAATGCCTATAAACTTAGTACATGGAACTAGAAAAGGAGAGTTCATTAGAAATCTGCTAGAGTGTGAATCTGCACTAAACACGTTTTGTCCCTGCAAGGTTTCAGTGTGTCTGATGGTGTTCCCAGAGCTGAGTGCAACTCTGCAACTTCATCAAGGGCTGAGCAAGAAATTCCCAAGAACTGCAGAAGTGGAGTGGGGAAACTGCCCCTTGAATGCTCCTGGGGCTCTCACCACCAGACCCCTAGAGTGTGCAGCCTCTCAGAGCTCATGAAAAGAAAAATGTAATATTTCTAGGATGGGAAGAGCTACTGAGAGAGACTAGGACAGAAGCCAGCTGGAAGATGAGAAATGAACCAATGACAAAGGCTAACGTAGGCGAGTGTTATCATATAGTTGAGTACATTAACTTCCACAACCTGCAAATAACATTTCATTTAACATCATTTGCTCGTTTGCACAGCAAGTTTAATTCCAGCTATCAAGTTACTCCGTGTGCTCAAATGGCAGAGCTATGTGGATCTGCAGCAGGTAGGTATAATCCTCCTCATGATTCAGAGGTACTAAAATGGTTTGGTGTAAGGGAATCTGGAGGAGTTTTGTGCTTCTGTAGTGTGACACAGGCAATGACACACAAAATATCTGCATGATGAGAGAGCTTCTAGATGCTTATTGTCTTCTGAAGAACCACGAATAGCTTCACACTCTCCACAACCCATGGATGGATTCTCTGGATAAATTTGCCAGACTGCACAGTCTATCTTGGGGCTCATTAGAAGAGAGGCAGAACATCATCAAACCATTCCTAAATCTGGTTTGCATGTCTCGGCATCTGGTGTTTCCTGTTCCAGTCCTGGAGCTTGGAGCAACTTGCATGGCTGAACAGCAGCCTGATGAGACCTTGGGTGGCTCCGTGCTGAGAAATTTGGTCACCTCTGCTTAGTAACCTTCAGCATTTCTATCATTAAGTCTCATTAGCTGGGGCCTGTGTTTGTGAACATGGCTGAGCGCTGCTGGACAGTGCTGGTCTGCTGTGTGTGGTCTCAGCCAGCAGCAGCTGTGGGTGCAGTGGGAGGACAGTTCACAGATCCTCGAGCCAGGTCTCTGCAAGACAGGAGTAGTCTGAGCACCAAAGCCACCACCGTGCTCCTCCTTCACTTGAACAGTCATTTCCCTTCGTTCTCACCACAGTGTCCCTTTCCTCAGTAAATACTTCAGATTACTTCCCTTTCCTTCCTTAAATTCAATCACTAAACATCAACTTCTAATATCAATCTTTTCCTCAGCTGTAGCCTCATCTAATTCATGTCTGCACCATCGTCTGCTGAGGATTAGGGCCTTTTGCAGGACGGTGGCAGCATGGGTGGCAGTAAAAGTGGCAGTGAAGGTGGCAGCCAGGGTGGCAGTGAAGGTGACAGAGAAAGTGACAGTGAAGGTGAAAGTGACAGTGAAGGTGACAGAGAAAGTGACAGTGAAGGTGAAAGTGACAGTGAAGGTGACAGAGAAAGTGACAGTGAAGGTGAAAGTGACAGTGAAGGTGACAGAGAAAGTGACAGTGAAGGTGAAAGTGACAGTGAAGGTGACAGAGAAAGTGNCGCGGGGCCAGCCGCCCCCCGCCGCGGAGCGTTCCCGCTTCCCGCCTGGCAGAGGCCGAGGTGCGTTTGGAAACAACCCTCGAGGTCGCTTCCACGGCGGGACAGGTTCATGTGCCGACACTTGAATGTCTGTAAATTGCCTTCGGTATTTACACAGTGCATTACAGAGATGTTTACGAAACCCCCGGTGCCGAGCCTGTCTGAAGGGTTTTTCACGCCGTTTGTGTCCGTGCTGCAGTCCCGGGGCCCCTCTCAGGCGGGGCTGCGCCTGCACGGGAGGAGCGCCGGGACCGCCCCGGGGCGGCGGCGGCACAGGCCGGGTCGCCGCTCTCCGCAGCCCCGCGCGGCCCGGACCG
>VZRZ01004834.1:156415-193491 GCA_013398175.1 Climacteris rufus
CGGCTGCGCCGAGCGGCGGCCCCGGCGGGGTGTGTGGGGCCGCGGGGGGCACCCGGGCCGGCCGGAGCTGCCCTGTCGCCTGCAGGCCGGCGGGGAGGCCGAGCGGTCGCGGTCGGGGTGTTTCTGCTGTTCACTTCTCCGTCCCGTCTTTGCACGCACAGGCGCGAAGAAGAAAGGATTTAATAAAATCGCGGTCCGCCAAAATGGGGCAATACCTAAAGCTGCTGCGAGGAGTCTGATTGTGTGCCTTACTGCCTTGCGCTGGAGCCAGCAGAAGAAGATGTGTGTTTTCATCCTTGTGCGACGCCGGTCTGTCTAACTGCTGAACAGAGCGATGTGCTGAAGTTGGAGATCCTGACAAAATGGGAGCACTTGTATTGTTTGCGACTTGCAGTTTGCTTCTAGCTCTGGTGCAAGGGCACAGCTTATTCACGTGTGAGCCAATTACTATTTCCAGATGTTCAGGAATGCCTTACAATATGACTTTTTTCCCAAACATCATGGGACACTATGATCAGGACACGGCTGCTCGCAAAATGGACGTAAGTTCTCCCCCCCGCCCCGCTGTAGTATGTAACAAACTTTTGGTCATTAAGAAGTTATTTGGGATACCTGTTGCACCGAATGACAAGGCAGATAATGTTTCAGGAGTAGATATTTCTTCAAACAGAGTGTTTAGAGCTCCTTGGTTGTATAAGCAGTATGTAAGGGAGCTGCCGACTTCCTCCCTCCACCCTGTCTTGGATCCTGTATTAGAGTGGAAGAGGAATGGGTGTAGCACAGCAATGTGGCTATTCAGAGCCTTTTGGCAGAGCTGATCATACACAGCTCGGGCACCTTACTGTTATACAGAGCAATTTTCTGGGGAAATAGTTTATGGTATCCTGGCCCACCTGAACTCAATGCAGAGATCATGTTTAGAAGTTGCTCTTTGCTCCTCTCTCAGTTTACATCTAGTAATGAGAGGCACCTGAAGTTTTTCTTAGCCCTATTCTCCATTGTAGCATTTGCATGCTGTTGTCTTCTGACTTCTGACTGAAAGAGCAACTTTATTCTTTTTAACTGAAAATAAGCACTTTTCTTACCTGAACTAACTTTGTGGCTCCCTTGAGAATATGCCATGTTGTGGAAAGGCTTTGCCCGTAGCAATACCTGTAAAGGGCGAGAGCCTCTCTGGGTGAGAGGCTTGTAAAACAAGTTTTAAACCTGTTTTAATAATGGCTTTTCAGTGGTAAGAGGAGGGGGAAAATCTTAACACAGGTCTTGAAAAGCTCAATGTCTTGTGCTATGCAGAGAGTGAAACAGAAGTTAGTTGAATATTAAGTTTCAGGGGTTTCTTTAAAAAATGGTGTGTGGTATTGGAGGTATTGCTACTAAAATCTTATTTGCATACTCTTTACTGAGCTTGGAGGAGGAGCTTGGCTCAGTTGCCAAAACATGTTTTTAGTGTTGCTTGGGATAACCAGGATTCCCTGTTTGGTGCCAGCTGCCATCCTGGAATGGCACAGGCTTTGATCTCACACTGTTTTTGTCAGCTCAGTGTAGATGTATGGAAAATTCTGGCATCCAAGGTTAAGCCATCTGTATGCAAACAACTGAATTCAGCTGCAGATCTCTGACAAACTGAGGGCTTTTAAGTTGGAAGGCAGGCTGTAGGCTCCAGCTGTGAACTGTGCGGTGCCTTCTCTTGTCGTTTGTCAGGAATGCTTCCTGCAGTGTCTGCCACTTTATCTCCTCAGGTACGCTGCAGCTTCTTACTTGGTGTGTCTTAACTGCAACCGTTGAGCCAGTGCTTGTCAGTTTTTGTGCCTTCCAGTCATGCTGCTGTTAGGGCAGAGAGACCACAGAGCCATTTTTGTTAGGTTACTATGGCTGACTTTTCTCAACTGTCAGTAACTTGTCCCTAGTGCATGTGTGAAGGAAGTTCCTTTTGGAAAGGATTCATGGCTTAACTTGTGTGGAGGTACTTACCTTCTTATGTAGCTGTTTCATAAAAAATTGTGTGGTAGGGAGAGGTTTTGTTGTTTTCACTCTTTTTCCATCCTATCACCCTTTTAACCACCTCTGACTGCTACAGTAGTTGATCACTACTCAGCCAGCTGGCTGGGTGGCTGTGGGGAGCAACAGTGTCTATTAGGACGTGATTTCCCTACCCTGTTTGATTTGCTGCCTAGTCTCCTGTCATTGCCACTGCCTGGCCTTTAATTTAGTATTCCTTGCTACTGTGGTGCTGTGCAGACATTTCTGAATTGCCTCAAGTGTGGTGGTCTGCCTGCCTTTATTTGTGGTCCAGCGGTGATGATGGATTGCTTGGGCAAAGTGAATTTTAAGACAGCTGCTTTCCAGGTGAAAGGGAGTTTCCTGCCATTCTGTATGGAGCTAGTGTTGAATCTGTTGCTAGTGGTTGGATTCAGAATTAATATGCTGAAATCTTGTGGTGCTTCATTGCTGGGCCCTCTTTGAGAGACCAGTGTGTACCAAGGTCACTTACACATTTTGATGTCATTCTGCAGGACGTTGAGTAGTGGTGCCAGTTTGTCCATAGTTGATTGCAACAGAAGACCTTCTCAGGATTGTCAAAGGGTTCTGCTTTTCAGGGAACTTGGTTTTGCAGCAGGGGAGGAGGAGTTACTGACTTCTGGAATAGAGTTTAATTTCATTTTGCAGCCATAAAGAGGCAGCGGGCTGGGAGGTGGAGGAGACTTCTGTTGTTTTAAGAGCTTGAATTTTTCTGTAATTTTCAGTCCAAACTTCATTCATACCAAAGATAGAATTAAAAAACAAAGCCTTTAAGCATTCCTACTGAGGATCAAAAGAAAGCAGTTTTAGCAAACATGCTATTAAAATTCTTCTCTTGCTCTACCCCATCCCCTCCCACCGCCTGTTCTCAAGACATGGCATGAGACTTAGCATGTAAGGTCTCACAGGGTTTTGAGGCTGAGGCTTGCAGTATTTGCTCCCTATATCTTAACTGACTTTGAGTAAGCTGCTTAATCATGCAATCCTAAGGCACAAGGTAGAGACTTCTTCGAGAAATCCGAAATATTTTGTGCAGGGAGAGCCTTGATGTCAGTCCAGTTTTATGTTCCTATCCACTCTGAAAACTTCTGGGGAATGTTTACTCCCCAAAAGGACCAAGATTTGTCAAGGGGACAAGTCTCACATCAAGGTGAAGTTCACTCTCCAAAACAGTGGCAACTCACCAGGTCTCACTCTCAAGACTCTACAGGTGTGTCCTGCTGCAAGGGAGGGTTGTATACCCAGCAGAGCTGTGCTTTCCATCTGCTGGTGCACAAAGCCTGTGCTAATTTCTCTGCTTTCTGGGAAGGTGTTAAATTGGTGTTTCTGAATGGTGTCTTCATAATAATCCTCCAGGAGAGGATGATGTGGAGCTACTGTCTCAAGTAGTGGTTGTCTTCCAGGAAAGCAGCTGATACATGGTCTTACACTTCTGCCTCCTATATCAGCTGTTCATAATGATGTGCTATAAACCAGAGCACTGAAGCACTGAAGCAGGAAAATTACTAACTCAGTCCTAGGGCCTCTGTTATGGATGTTCTGGCTAGTGAGCATAATCCCTCTGGAAGCTTATTTTCTGCAATTAAAAATATGTATTTTCCAGTTGCTCCCTCCATTCACATATTTATTTAGTTTAATTCTGAGCTTTCAACTTGGCAGACTGAGTTTTGGCTTCTTGAGTTTTACTTTGTATTTGGATTAGTTTTGTTTGCACAACAAATGGTGATTTTAGGCAAGTAAAACCACATGGTTTTGTGGTGTGAAGTTTTGTGTATGTTTGCTAAACAGCTGCACGACTGTGGAATCTGATTATTTGCAGATGCCTACCATCTCTGTGTCTCAAAGCAGTGTAACAGTAACACTGCTCTTGTTACTACTAGTTCAGATTGGGAGGTGGAAGATCTGAGGCTTGTCTCATGAGGAAAATAGGTGGAATATAGCAGAAAATCTGGTTCATTACAGCTGTACTTAAAAAGGTGTAACTCCCCCTCGTGGTCATCCACAACAACAAGGCACTTTTAATTCCGAAGTAATTCCTACTTCAACTATCCTGGAATAGGTTCCCAATTTAAAGCATTATTCCAGCAAGGCAGAGAATATTACTGTGTTGTAGCTTACACTCATATCTCTTGATCTGCTCTGCTGCAGTTCTGGAATGTGTCCACAGGAGACATTCCCTTAAGGCTTCCTGATGTGGGCAAGATCCGTAGAAGTACAAAGGGAAAGGTCTGTAGAAGTATAAAGGGAAAGGCTTGCAGTGAGATTTTAAAGCAGGCTATAGAAAACACTGCAAAATGTCACACAGAGAACAATAAAGTACGTCAGAGAGACTGAAAAAATGATTCAGTATTGAGTTTTCCATTCACTTCTGAGTTCATGGCCATGTGCCAGAATATGTGTGTGTGTGTCTATGGAGAGTTAAGTGCAGCTGGCTGCAGCAGTGGCAGAAATTGTGTGAGAACTGGGGTTGGTTTAAACAAAGCCATTTAGAGAGGGCTAAGAGGTACCTTCAGGAGTTCAACACTGAAGTTGCATGAGTTAAAATTTATAATGGAATGGCTCAATTTGCTTCCACTAAATACAAATTTACCGTTAACTCAATATAATGATACTTGAGAAAAACCTGGCAACCTGTTGTCTGCAAGCTTCAGTTGGCATGTGCATATGTATACACACAGGAAGGAGGAAGCTGTCTGCCTCTGGAGGTTGGGAGTTGTGGGGAAATAGGTGCTGTTTTATGAGAAGGTTATTACTAAGATACCCTGCAAAGTAGCACAGGTGTGAATGTACCATATCTCTAGAGACACCCATCTTTGCTTCTCCCTCGTATTCCATACGGCCAGTGCTTTGTGTAATACCACTAGTACTTAAAACTTGAAGCTGAATCCCTATTCTTAAATTTAGCTCAGCATCTATTAGGAAAACATTCAATATTCTTGATCTGCTTGGAGTTTTGTTTTGTCCCTGGTGCTGCCTCAGACCCTAAGGTGGAGAATATGTGCAGAGGTGTGGGCATTGACCTTATGCAACAAGCACAAAGGACTTTTTAATTCATATTTTGTTTGTACCATTTTTGTTGTCTCTTTACCAGGGTACTAAAGGGGCAGGGAAGGCTTATGTAAAAAGTGGTAAATGTAGAACATCATGTGTTACTAAGGTAACTTCTCTAACTAAGGTAACTTCTCTAGCTTTTCAGAACAAAGTGGTGGTCACAAAAGATTTTGGTGATGAAACAGCTAAATTGATGCTTGTTAAATGGAAGTTGGCAAATGCCAAAGTATTTTGTATAGATGCTTCATACGGATCGAAGGAAACACAAAGTAGCACAACTGACTTCTCTGCTGGGTATGGTTCTAAAAATACAGAATAGTTGGACATGAGTAATTCTGTTTCGAGCATTACCATGGTACTTTCAGAAAAGCGTTGACTAAGGGATCAAAATCATGAGTTATCTGTGTAATTTTGTATAATACCATACAAATATGGTATGTATTTTCTTTTTTTTGTGCTCTCAGATATTCCAAAGAAACCTGCATCAACTCTAGTTCTCAGAGTGGTTCCTATAGCAACATTCATAAACCATTTTTGCTGATTCCTATGGGTAGAGTAAATTACAGCCACTAAAGAAGTGTTCATTACCTGTAGTACTGAGGCCCTTCATCAGGTTTGATTGGCCTGTGCAGACTGACTGAAAGCAGACAGGCAAACATGTGTCATCCTGTTACCCTGGCTTTGAGCGTATCAGTCAACTGCAAAATCTACTGCTGCTTTCTCTGAACTCCATTACTTGTCCACTTGATAATGTGAATAGTTCTACCTTGCTCTTTGTTCTGCAAGGATGCTGTTTACAATGCATGGGGGTCCAAAGCAAGCCTGACAAAGAGATGGTAGCTGGGGTTCTTGGTGATGGTGTTGACAATGTGATTCCAAGAGCCTCCTCTTTATCCATGTTCAGAGGCTATGTCTACACTAGTGAGTAATTTGGTGTTCCAGGAGAGGATCACTAGCTGAAGGTATTAGCACACTTCTTACCTGCCTGCTGCATGAGACAGGGGAGTTTTACTTTGGGCTAGATTTTGGCCAGTCCTGCTGTGTATGAGGTTTGAAGCTGGCCTATGGAAGGCTGTCTTGCAGACCTTTTTCAGCAGCAGACTTCTGGGAAACACTGTGATATCCTGTTGTTTGTCCCCTGTGGATGTCTGTGCCTTCTGCAGTGCCCTGGCTAATGTTCAAGTGTAGCTGCAAGCTGTGGTGGTTTCTTAGTCTCACTGTGCAGCCTTGTCTCTGATTTCCTCTTTCCCACACGCAAATCTGAAATGTGGTCACTGGCTACACCAAGGCACCATAATTGTGGAGTGATGGACTCAGTCTTATGGCTGTAGCCTCCTCCAAGAGGACACCTGTGGATGAATGGAGTCATGCAAGCTTCCCTGAAACTATGTATATAGAGAAGGAAAAACAGGAACAGAGCTACTGAGTTTGGAACTACTTTGCCTTCATTGGTAGAGGCAGTTGGGCTTGGGTGCTGAGCCATCTGGTGAGAACACCTCATCCTTGGACTTGGGGAAAGCCAGCAGTGGGTACAAAGCTTTCAGACATTGAAAGATGCAATTTCCAGATGGTCTTAGTGTTTTTATGGAAGTGGCTGTTGCCCAGTGGAACCCCGTGAACTTTACCCGGCCATTAGCAAATCACATTACGTAGGACAAGTCTGCTGCGGGTGATGTGGTGACCATGATTTCGAATGTCATCTTCACATATCTTTCTTTGATAGTAGGGAAGTGGACAAAATTGTACACTGTTGTGTGCAGGTGGTCCACACTGTTTTCCCTCTGCTGTCCACGAGTTTTCAAACTGTGTGGGATGGAGCGACTCAGTAACAAATCACACCCAGTGCATTGGCTCATGGCAGCTCTGGCAACAGCAATTGGCTTGTCTTGAAGGCTTTGGTGCACCAAGGTACATTGGTGGGCATTTTTACAAGGCTTGTGATATTTGTCATCTATAAATCTAGCCTAAGAATGGCAGAGGATTCTGCTGTCTTTCTGAAGAGAGCTGTGTGGTGTTTAGGTATGAGATGCTGTTTGTCCTCACTGCTTCATGGGTCAGGAGGCTGTATGGAGCTCAGGCCCGTGTTGCATGCTGGTGGGGGTAGAATGTAGGTGTAGTTTTCCTTTTGCAGGATGGCTGTTCAGGGTGACAACTTGGCTGCAAGATGTTACCTATGCCGTCATTGATAAAGACCATAAAAAGCAAATGGTCCAGGGAAGAACCACGTGGGATGAGAATGTGGTCAAATGTCCATGGTTTCTTTTCCAGTTTGGCAGTACCATGATTAAATCTGACGATTTCTAAAACTACTCTTTTGTCATCTCTTTAGTTCTCTACTCCATTCCAACAGAGGGGGTGGCAGTATCTGCACCACAAAACTTGCTGCCTTTTTCTCTCTCTCAGTGTTGACTGTTGATTCACCAGCACCTAGGGGCAAACATGATTCCTGTGTCACACGTTGCCTTTTTGGGTCTTTTTTTGTGTATTGTGTGCATCTGTGATTGCTGTGACACAGTGGTAGTTTGCTTGCTAGAGAAGATGATGCATATGTCTGCCCTCTTCTTCTGAACTGTGTAGTATAGGTGGGCAGAGACTTGCTTTCTGCTTAGCTGTTAGAAGAAGGGGAGGTGTGCAGGGGGATGTGTAAGAGATGTGTAAGTAGCTGTTGTAGATGGAGGGAGAGAGGCCTGGATAATCAGTCTTTGCAGGACAGTAAGGATGTCCTCTTACCAAAGCTACCTGCTCCTCTAGACAAGAGCTTCCTGGGAGAAAAAAAATATTCCATCTTTCCTGTACTTCTGGTAGATCGAGTTCTTTCAAGAGAATAACCACATCCTTCCAAGTTTGTCTCATGCTGTATTCCCCGGAGGGCCTGCATAAACAGATTTCTTTAGTCTCAGTAGATACTGCCACGGAGCATTTAGTGGCCAACCTCTCCACACAGTTGTCCTGCATACAGAAGTTAAAAGGAGTTTTTTGGAGAGGGACTGTACCCATCCAGCCTCATGGTGACCTAGCAATACCCATTGGCCAAGATGCCATGTCCCAGCTGCATGTTGTTTCATATGAGCTAATGCTCTTGCAAGGAAGGTACAAGGTGCACCATTTTAAGAATCCATTTGGGTGGGGGATCTCTCTGAGGAGTGTACCTGGAGCTACAAACAAAACTTTATATGCCGAAGGTTAACATGGTCCACAAATCATGACATGACAGAGAGGAAGAAAAGGTGGCCTTGAGTTTTTAGAACAGGAGAAATAGGGTAATGAGGGGAAAGTCACCAAAATGAGCACTGTGGGCTAACAATAAGGAAACAGTACCAAATGCAGACATTCAAACCTGGGGAATGTTTCCAACTGGAAACAGCGAAAGCAGAAGACAGAGGTGATGACTGTGGGTGCTGAGGTGATGACTGCAGCTTCATGGGCTTCAGCTTGGTCAGATGACTTGTGCATGCCTCACTGACATCTGCTGCATCAACAAAGTTGGCTTTTTTTAAGACTGCTAAAGTTTTCATTTAAGAATGCTTAAAAATTCGTGAAGTAGGCAAGAAAGAAATGGTGCAGAGTTACTGCTCTGGTAGCTTGGGCGGTGCTGTTGTGCTGAAGAGTCTCCACACTCAGAGAGCAAGGGGGAGCATAAATCTGGTCTGACTCTTTTGGAACCAGAGCAGTAATGACTTCTGCTGAAATTTCTTTGAAATGCAGGACTTTTTAGAAGAGAACAGACAGTCTATCAGCATTATTGCAGTTAATCCTGTACACTGAATTCTGCACAAAAAATTTAGCAATAAAACCATTTACTCCCGTAATGCATGGCAAATACATGGAGAATTTCAGATTGAGGTTCTTGTGCTACCACAGTCCAGATCTTATGAAACACTGTCTAGACTTCAGATATTTGAGGGTCTGCAGTATAGTTTCCTTCAGTTAACTTGTATTTATCTGTCTTTTGTACTCTGTATATTTACACAAAACCTAAACCAGATACAATGTATAACTGAAAATCTTTGTATAAATAGTTCAGTTCTGTTGTGTCAGCTTGGGAAAAGGCTCTCATGTTTGTTATGGACTGTAAATTGCAGAGGCTGGAATAGCTATAATTTAGGTCAAGCTGTAATTTAGGTTAGAACAAAAAAATGCAGTGAATTTTGGTAATAAGCTATTTTGAAAAGTGTTGGAAATACTTGTGCTTTAGTTTGCTTCAGAGCAACTTCTTAGTGAGATGTGATATTCCTGTTTATATTGTTTATAAACAGTGCTATAGTTAAAAATATAGGGATATATGTATTTTTATTTTGCGTGTGAAAATACGTAAAGGGAAAATACAGAATTAAGTTGTTTTACTATGGAAAGAAATTCTGTAGTTGCTAGATCCCTGCACGGGCCATTCACTTAAGAGTTGGACTTGATCCTGGTGGGTCCCTTCCAACTCAGAATAGTTTGTGTCTCTGTATAGTTAATGCCAGACAATTCAGAGCGTATAAAAGTTAAAAAGCAGAATAGCCTGCTTTATCTTTCTGTGTCCATTGATACTGTCAATGGCAACTTCAGTGCCCAGGTGTGGTGGGGGAGTAGCTTTTTGGAGTTTCTTTTATTTATTTTTGTAGGTGCATGGGTGTCTTCTACTGACCTTTGAAACGTTCCCCCATTCTCATCACCTTTGAATACTTAATATGAAAGTTCAGAGACCAGAATATATATATATATATTTTTTTTTATATATATATATATGCAGACACACCTATGTGTGTATGTTGCATGTGTAGGGGTGAGTGATGGTGAAGAGTTTGCAGATACATGGAACATTTGGCTGATGGGTGATTCGGCTCCCTGAGCAGTTGCACAGCCTGGGATCTGAACTTTGACTGTCTAAGTGCATATGTTGCCTTTGCTGTTCAGTTGAAGGACAAAAATAAGCTCATATCTTTGCAAACATCTTTCATTGTGGAACAGCATTTATCCCACTTGCTTGTTTACTACCCTTTTCTTTCTCTGCACCACCCCACCCTCTGCCAGCTCTTTGAACTCCACATTTTCCTGGAGTAGGAAACTTAAACTACGGGAGCAACCTACTTTGTACTCTTGACAAAATGCTTCATTCTTATCTATGTAAATGTTAAATTGATTACATTCAAAAATGTTTGAAAAGCTTTTAAATTAAACATAACTTCTTATGCCTTTATTCTATTGTGAAAGCTGCGGAAGGTAATGCTGCTTTTTAAAAATAAGCTTATTAAAATAGAAATCAAATTCATGTGTGTTTGATGGTTTTCTTTTTACCTCTGTCAGATTAGGATGCATTAATAATGCATATTAAACTTACATATATTCTTATTTATAATATATATCTTATATACATTTATGGCTGAAATGTTTTGTTCTTATTGGTGACTTTTAGTCCTGAAAACTTTTGTTGTTTTACCCATGTAATTTGAACTGAATTGAGAAAATATAGGTTACAATTGATAATCTGTAGTTGATTATTACCCACAGCTCAGATAGGGAAATGGAGTATATGGGCCTCCAGATGAGTTCATACCATATTCCTTGGTAGTTCAAAGGATGGTTGACATCACACTAATGTTCCCAAGCGTTCCCAAGTTTCTGTCTTGCAGTTCTGCTGTTAAGTAGCAGCTTTTAGCAGGCATGTAGCAACAAGACACTGACACTTAAACTGCCTTGGCCTTCTGCAAAATCCTTACATACCAAATTAGGTGTCTTTAACTTGCCTTTGATCTAAATTCATCAATAGAGCTTCCAATGGAAAGAACCTAGTCTCTTGTCAACCTTTCTTTGAATCTAACTGAACTTGAAAATTTAATCCTTCATTTAGTTTCATGTGTTGGGGCATTTATTTATCATGACTTAGTTAATTGTGCATGAACTAGAAGTCAGAGATTCTTGGCAGCTGATTCACTATGGCCATCAGCAAACTGTTGCCCTTGCCAGCCCATCTAGGAATTGCATGAAGGCATTAATCTCTCTGGGTATGATGCTAATCTTGTTTGCATCCAGTCCAGAATAACTCTATTGTAACAATAGTGTAGGATTAAATCAACCGTGCCATACTTGTTCTGTTTTTAATTGAAAGAGATTATCTTTGTAAGAGGGGCTAAAGATACTGTGAAGATTGTTAGTATAGCTCTGGGAGTATGAAGAGTAATTACTGTCTCTTTTTCTGAGATCATTTATGTACACTGTGATTGGCAGTGGCTGTATTTCCTGACTATTAACATCTGGAAACTTAAAAGTTTATATATTGGTTTAAGGTTTGAGGATGCACTTCAGTTCTGTAGTGACTGGATAGTAGGTGTGTTTGTATGCTACTCTAAATTATTAATAATTCATTTTTGATTATTAATCATTAAAGTGTCCTGAGAGAAGGAAGGGAGTTGGTGATCCTTCTGGATCCCTTCCAGCTTGAGATATTCTATGACTCTAATTATTCATTATTTGGGTAGGTGTTATTTCCTGTAAAGCAAATGTATAGTTTCATGAATAACAATGTGTATCTTTAATATAGGTAGCAATCTGGGGTACACAGTGTAGTGTAATTGTAGAAATACAGATTTAAGCCTGCCTTTGCTTCAGCAACTGAAATACACAGTTATGTAAGCAACAAGGTTGTAAGGTTGTTGCTTTTGGTCACAAGACCTGTATCAAAAAGGTGACATGGCTTAACACTGAGACGATTTCTGTCATTGTTTAACTTAGTTAACCTCAGTGTCAACTACATTAATGAAGCTAAATGTTTTAACATGGCAGGTAGAGCTCAGTGGTTAGGAGAACAGGTTGTTACTGTGTTGGATATCTGACTCCAGTGGCTGAACAAAGGCTCAAGTCCTCTGTGTATTTCAGCAATTCAAGGTATTTCCTGTCTCTTACAATAAAGGTTTGCCATAGATGATTGTAACAAAGACCTTGGTATTTCAATCCACTGTTTTCTATATCATGTAAGTATCTCTGTGACATTAATCAGCAGAGTGCAGGAGAATATTTTCACTTACTTGTTTTGACACATGCTGGTAGTTAAACATCAGAACCCAGAGACTGATCATCTCTGGTAAGGCTTTTCTCTGGGATAAGATTGAGATGAGGTACAACAGAGCATTTGGAATGTCTGCATGGAACACTGAGCTTGTTTCTCTTGTGTCTTGGAGCTGTAAGCCTGCTAAGCACAAAACAGAGAAGCACTCTGAGCACAGGATCCACCTACAGTTCTGGGTTGCAGGTTACTTGTTGGCAAAGCACATTGAAGAACGTGTTTGCACCTAGACATTTATTCAGTGTTTTGAACCATTTGTTTTCACTTGTCTCAGTTGTGTTACTGTTTGTAGAACCACACCTTTACTGGATTTTTGAGGTAGCTTGGCTTTGCTACTGGTGAAAGTGTAACGTAGACACACCTCATAAGGAATCTAGGATCCTTAAGTAAGGTGTTCACGTTTTGTTAGTGGAAAGTTTGCATCCCACAGTTCTTCACTGATACTACTTGAGGCAGTGCCCCTCCTGCTATTACAGACTACATAATCTTTGACTTTATAGTTGCTATTAGTTTGTTGTTTGTTTTTTTTTTCTTAGTAAGATTGTTACTGTAATCTAGTTTGCCTTATATTTACTGAATTTCCCATTGTCAAGAAGATGAGAATTTATATTTTTAGGTCTTACACTGTCTGTGTGAGGCTCCATTTCTGTTTTTTAAAGAGCCTGGTTGCACTCTATTTTTAACATTCTCATCACACAGTGTGCAGATTTTCATCTCTTCTTCATATGACAGGGCAGTGGTTGCTAGTGCTAGAAATGCCAAGTGCCTTAGTTTTCTGGAAGAGCAAATTTTGTGTGGTTGTGCCTCGGGCAGATCCTGAACTTCCTGAAGAGGGGAGGACTATGGTATAAGATGAGTTTAATCCCAGACTGGGATGCTTAGGACAGCAGTGTGTGCATGCATGCAACTTACCCAACTAACAACTTGGGTAAAATGTGGTTGGTGGTTGGGACACCCCTGGTTCAGATAAAGTGGCCTTGAAGCAACTGAATCTTACTGTCAGTGAGCTTGTGATCTTGGCTTTACTTTTTGCTTCCAAACCATGCAGCTGCAAGAGCAAATACTTTGGGTTTGGTAAGATTTTGCTTTTATGGTCCATCAGGAAATGCAGACATACTATTTTCTATGAGGACACTTTTCCACATTGGCTAGCTGGAAGTGAAGCCCACATTTAAAGACACCTAATTGTTAGCAGAGTTCCAGGCACAATTCACTACCACTTCTGCTGTTCTTCAATGGTGAAAGTAGGCAGTTGCTGAAAATAAATCTCTGTTTTACAAATCCTGTTTTTGTGTGCTTGAGGCAAAGTTTTACATTTTATAGAGTTTTTTTGGTTGAGGAAACCCATTGGCTGTAAAATCTTTTAGAGTTTTTTGAGAAACTCAATACTTTACCTGAAAGGGGTAAGTCAGACAGTATATTATACTTCAGTTTTCAAAAACATGGTCACAGCCTGTTTTTTTAAAGAAACTGCTGGTAACCCATTGGAGTCTTTGTCTTCCAATGCCTGCCTTAAGAACTAGAAGAAAAGTAGGAATAAATAAATGTTTTTTCCCAATAAAAAGTATTAAACTGTGAGCTGATAGTTTCATGGTATACCAAATAAATTACTGGAGTGGCACTCCCTAGTTACCTGTACTGAAACCTCTGGTACACAGCTAATTCATAAATGGACCTAGAAGAGGGATAGATAGTAAATTTGCTGAGAAAGCAAAATGGGATGAAAGAATTGCAGAAAAATGTTGGGCTAGATGCAGCTGGACAATAAAATGGTAGGTGGGATTAGGGTTGGAAAATGCAGAGTAATAAGTATGGGGGAAGGTAACTCCCACTATCTGCACAAGTGGGTGGGCAGTATTTTATCAGTTACTGTCACTCAGAAAGTCTTTGTTGTCACTGAAAATGTGAGGTCAATGTTCCAATGTAGTCAAGGCAAATAGAAGGCAGAGTATATTATGAAAGGAACAGAAATCAAAATGTATAGTATTACTATACTAATATATAAATATATTTGATAGCAGGAGGACAAAATGACATGGAAAATATAGTGCAATCTGTTAGCTGTTTGTCAAAATACAAATTAGGCTGCAAAACCAGGAGTTACAATAAACAGATGAAGTGGTATTTTCTCAAGAGTGCCTGCTTAAATTATGCAGAATAACTTCCTGCTGTTGTAGTTTACAAAGGATTTAAGCTTAAATGATTGAAAAAGAGATAAGATGTGTTTTTGGAAGAAAGATTTGTCAATGCCTTTTCTACACAGTGGCTGTGTTACAACATGCAGCTTATTTCCTAAACCCTTGATTGTAGGAAGATGTGGGAGAGATGTCAGCTTGTCTTAAGACAACCCCCTTGCTGCCAGCCAGGGTGGAATGAGGTGTCCAGCTGAATGGTCTGACTTGGGAGGTCACCTTGTGTTTTCAGAACATCAAACTTCCTGCTCTTGTGTTCATACTTTCAGGTGTCAGAAGGTAAATATTTTTAGCAAGCTGAAAGCAATAAAAGAAATATTGTAAGAATAGTTATTGCTGGCAGCCAAGTCCTTGGAATTCTATTCTGATTGCATTATAGGCTAAACATAGCATTCTTCCTAAAATTTTGCATTTTTCAATTTATCTGTTAAGATGGTTTTGTGTTTAAATAAAATATGCTCTTTAAGTAAACGTTTAGACAATGACAACATGCTTTAGTAAAACTCTTGCAAACATTTTATTTTTACATGTCATTATCTACCTCTAATACACACTACCATTATATATATTGTGATTCTTGTGATATTCTAGCTTTTAAGTAGCTTCATGGGACAGAAACTCTGTTGGAGTGGTAAAGGTTGGTTTTATGTCCCAACTTTCCTCACTGGACGTTTTCTTTATACACATTTTCTGTATCAAAGGAGCAAGCTTAAAATATGTAACCTTATTAGCTCTGGTGGAAAATGCCATTTAAAAACTGTCAGTTCCTTATCAAAATAGTTGGTAAAATATCTCTGTAGGTAAACTTGGTTTCATTGGTATAAATATTGAGATTTTTAAAAAGTTTTACTTTCCTAGAGAAGATTGCTGTTCTACTGAAGTCTGGAAAAGTTTTTGAGTGGTAGTTCAAAACTTGCTCTAGAAAGTTAGTTTTACTTTTTATCAAGTGAGAACTATGGGTGACAAAATGGAAGAATTCACAACAGTCAAGACAATTTCTATAAACTTCATGTCAAAAGTAAACCCAATTTTTGTAAGAATTGAATATGACTACGCAGGCTATTGTCTTTATCCTAAGTTCCAGGAAGAACAGAGCAAATACAAATTAACAATGGAGAAGAAAAGAAACATCATAATCATGCAAAGGGAATTTAATTAATTTAGAGTTAATTCCTGACTATTTATTTCTTCTGTGCAGCCTTTAGGAAAGAATCCAACTTAGGGAACTGGAACAGAATATACCAGAGCTACATTTTTCTCCTTGTCATGAAATACTCAAATCTTGGGTTCCTGCAAAGGCAGCTCCAGAGCAGACATCCAGAGAGGGAATCAAACTTCTGTGTGCCTCTTGTAATGGCGTGTGCAGATGCAGAACACAGCTGGAGTGCTCTGAAGAGTAGTGCCAACAATTTTGGTTTTTCATAAAGCACTTTTATGTTATTCTTGCTCTGCCTTATCTTCTTCCTTCCTCCCCACACATTCCTATATTTATTACCAGGGTCCCTTGAGGACTTGTAGATATTCCATTTTGTAAGGTAAAATTTATTTATCAGTGTCTTTTCTTTTAAACTGCATGGTCAGTAGTAAGACTTGCTCTTTGAGTAAGGATATATATATTTTTACATTTGGGATACTTAAAAGCTGACAAAAATAAGGATGCTGTTCTGGACTCAGAATCTAATCCTTCCTTTTACAGTCATTGGTTGAATGTTTGAGAGCCATAGCTATTGATGGCAAAAACTGAAATAAAATTATTACTAAATAAAAATCTTACTAAAAGCTTGGCCTACTTTGAAAATTCCATGCAGTGTCCCTATTTAACACCCCACTTCACAGTGTGTTAAATATTGTTTTAGCTTTCCTGATGCATGAATTTGACTATTTACATGCGACGTGGAGGTTCTTCTTTCCCTGAAATACAGGAGCTTTAATCAAAAAGTCAGCTTGAAATGGACTTAGGCTAACGTGATCCTGCGGGTGGATTTCCCCCTGAGCCGTGGGTCGGTTCCCTCGGGTGGGTGTTTGAATGAGCTGGGTGCGGGCTCAGGAGCTGCAGCAGGCAGCCCTCGCTCCTGCCACAGGCTGCCCTCCAAACTGCAGCACCTGCAGCAACCACCCGTAGCTCCTGCTTTGGCTGAAATAATTTGCCCTAATAATAAAGTTGATAAAATGTAGAGAAGAAAGGCTGGGGTTTTTTTTTACTTGAAAGTCTGTCTGACTGTGAATAATGAATTGAATGAATTGGGCAGAAAAAGTTTGGGTTGAATTTCATTCTGTGAATTTTCTAGTAAGAACGGTCATCAGTTATTCACTGCCTGGTACTTGGTAATACAGGCAAAGAAATTCTCAGTCATGTTGGGAGAGATTTGAAATGAGATGCTTAAAAAATGAGAAATAATTATATTTGGATCCCATTAATCAGAAAACCCCCCCCAAACTTCTTTAGCGTGAGAGAAGATGAATACAACACACACCACTTAGGACTGAAAATGTAATCTAACAGGAATTACAGGAACAGACACACCTTTATAAACCTCAGGGCACTTGTTCAGAAGCTGACTCGTTTAGAAAGGAACTCAATGTTTTACTCTGTTTTTTTTAATTCTTGGGTATTCATAATACCTTTCAGGTTTCTAATGTTGTCAAATAGGAAAAATCAAATTTGGATAGTGAAAGGATTGGCCAGGATCCTGGGGCAAGGGAAGGGCTGGAAGTGCTAACGGAGCTTCTTGCTGCTCAGACCAGTGGGTTTTGCTTTTCCACAACTGCTGAGCAAACACTATTTTCTAGTATCTTTTCAAACCTACAGAGGATCAAATGTGAGCCCTAGTGATGAAAGTTCGTTTTGATGCCTTGAATTATCTTTTTAAAAATGCTAACCAAAGCCTTTTTCTTCCCTGTAGCCTTTTCTTATTCTTATGAATCTCCACTGTTCACCAGACGTCCACACATTTCTGTGCAGAGCCTTTGTCCCTGCCTGCCTAGATCAGATCCACGTGATTCACCCGTGTCGAAGCCTCTGTGAGAAAGTGTATTCTGACTGTAAGCAGTTGATGGATACTTTTGGAATTGCATGGCCTGAAGAGCTGGAATGTACCAGGTATTTTTCATATTGACGTGTGATGGGAGTGGTATTTTCATATTTGACCCAGACTGAGTTGAAAATCTGAGACAGAATGTGCAATATCACCTTGCTGTAACTTCCTTACTGTGCTGACCCTGCACTGCTTATTCATTTCTTTATTAAAACTTTTTAATTATTCAAATGATCACCTGAATTTACTGTCTGTGATTTTTTTTGCAACAAAGTTCTGCAGCAGTTCTTTTCAATAATTGGATTCCTGCAAGAGGTAGCTTTTGTAGTATAAATTTCTCAAAGTTCACAATATTATATGCTACAGCATAGATTTTGCTTTAGTTTCTGATCTCTAAACTAGGGAGGATCATGCTTACTTTATTAGGGGTTTTAGAAGTAACTGCTCATAAGATAAGATAATGAAACATAGATAATGAAACATAGAATATTCTGTATTTGAACAAACACAGAACATTAAATACTGGAAACCTTATCTTGCTCCTAACTGCTTAAATGTGCAAACTTACTCTTGTGTTGCTTTTCCTGTACTGCCTGCCAAAACTCTCTTTATTGAAATGTTGCCTTTTTCTTACAGCTGTTCATATGTCTGTTTCATATAGAAGACAGTTAATACTTTATTTGGGGAAAAGATATCTATATGTTTTAAATGGAAACCACTTTAAGCACCCCAGTGCAATCTTGAGATTCTGACCTCCAACTGTGATATTTATAAATGAAGGGCAGATTTTGTTTGTTTGTTTGTTAACACACATCAGGTCAAGAGGTACAGGAAAGGAGCAGAGACTGGAAACTCAAATAGTTTTTCTAACCCACATGTGGTTGCTAATCTGTGATAGGGCTAAGGGAGAGCTGGGACAATAGTCCTGTGCATGACCTCTGGTAGGAGTCAGTATTGGAGTGAATATGACAAGAATATGATTAGGCATTAATGCCATTTCCCATAGTTCTGCAGAAAAATGGAAGCTGTGGAGTTTTAAAACAAGAAAGCATTAACTTGTCCCATCTTGTGTGAGCTCCTGTGCAACAGTAGTGCCCCTCAGCACAATCTGCAAGGATTGTTTTGAAAAATTAGGACAATTACAAGTGAATCCAATTATTCATTATATCTTTAAAATGACATTTTAGATCAAATAATTTTTTGCAGGATTTAGTACAGCTTTAAATTATTTTATTCCTGCTAGCATTTACTGAAAATGAACCTTCTCTATTCGTATGTGAAGTGATATCTCCCTGGTAGCCAATACTGAAAAGTCCATGCCCATGTTCCGAGGAGTCCAGGATGTTCTTACAGCAGCAGAGATCCTGCTGTTGGAGCCCCTGGAAAAGGAGCTGGCATGAGGATGGGCAGTAATCAGTTTTCTTAACAATTAGTCTGGGTTTACTTGAACAGCTTGAAAATGCAGAGAAACAAAGAACTGAAGGGATGCTGAGCTTGGATACTGAATTGAGGGACACTGTAATAGTGTTTGACAAAGAATGTTAAGATAACAGAATTTTACTTTAAAAGCTAGAATGCAACACTTGTTCTTTTAAAATATATGCCTAAACTTGGAATGCATATGAAAATAAATCCCATTTTGAGTAAATGTTTACCTGCTTGAGTTACAGAATCTCATTTGAAGATACATCCAGCACTGCTAATACAATATTATTCATGTAAAAATATCACATCTTGTGTCCAGTTAAATCCTGGAGCACCTGAGTCTTGAGCATTTTTTAAATGAACATCATAAAGCTAGAAAATTGCTAAAATATTAATAATTTTTTACAGTGCTTGTATTTTTTGCCTGTGTTTTTTTCAGTTAGGCAGTTCATAGTTGTTGACAATGAAATAGCAGTACAACCCAAAAAATCATAATAATCATGTACTAGTCATCAGTTCTGATGTCAATCTTCTTCCTTGATTGAAGCTTCCATTTTGACAAGATTTTTTGCTGTTTCCAACAGTCTCTTATTGAAATTTTAAAAGAACTACTGTAAATATTTTATGTACATATGTAAAAGTTTAGTTGAATTTCAAAGCGTAGAATGGTTGCAATTTAAGTAGTGTTTCATAAACTGTAAAACAACAGCTAGAGAGAAGCAGTTAAATGTGTTTGAAGTCTTTTAAAATGCAGATAATTGAAGTTTGGTTTTTATAATGCCATCTGGGTTTTTTCATGTAATGCACATTTGCATTATCTATAAAATTTAACAGTGCTTAGGATCAGATTTTTCTCGTATTTCTAAGTAGTAATTCTAGTTGAGAGTGAGGGGTATTGAGATATTTCCTCTCTGTTTATTTGTTCAGACTAATCAATTGTGATGAGACTGTTCCTGCCACTGCTGCTGTAACCACAAACGTGCATGGAACTCAGAAGACCCCAAGCCAGATCCGAAGGGATTATGGATTCTGGTGTCCCCGACACCTGCACACTACCAATGGACACGGCTACAAGTTTCTAGGAATTGATCAGTGTGCACCCCCATGCCCCAATATGTACTTCAAAACTTATGAATTGGATGTGGCAAAAAGCTTCATTGGCATAGTTTCGATCTTTTGTCTCTGTGCTACACTTTTCACGTTCCTGACTTTTCTGATTGATGTTAAAAGGTTTCGGTACCCAGAGAGGCCCATCATATATTATTCTGTCTGTTACAGCATAGTCTCTCTGATGTACTTTATTGGGTTTTTACTTGGGAACAGGACTGCCTGTAATGAGGCAGATGATAAGTTAGAAATCGGTGAAACAGTTGTTCTTGGCTCCCAAAACAAAGCCTGTACTGTCCTTTTCATGGTTTTGTACTTTTTCACTATGGCAGGAACGATATGGTGGGTGATTCTGACAATCACCTGGTTCCTTGCGGCAGGAAGAAAATGGAGCTGTGAAGCAATTGCACAAAAGGCCATGTGGTTCCACGCAGTTGCCTGGGGAATACCTGGTTTTCTCACCATTATGCTCCTTGCAATGAACAAAGTTGAAGGGGACAATATCAGTGGAGTTTGTTTTGTGGGTCTCTATGATCTGGATGCCTCTCTGTACTTCGTGCTCTTGCCCTTGTGCCTCTGTGTCTTTTTCGGTCTCTCTCTCCTTTTAGCCGGTATCATTTCTCTAAACCACGTGAGGCAGGTCATCCAGCACGATGGCAGAAACCAGGAGAAGCTAAAGAAATTCATGATCCGAATTGGAGTTTTCAGTGGTTTGTACTTGGTGCCACTCGTGGCACTTCTTGGATGTTATGTTTATGAACTGGTGAACCGGAAAATCTGGGAAACTACTTGGGTGTTTGACCACTGTGACCAGTACCACATTCCTTGTCCTTATCAGGCAAGTAACAGTTTCCTTTATAAATAATACTCTAAAGTTAATTAGCAAAAACCCTCATGAATATCTGCCATGCAATTAGTAAATTATTTTCACGTTAAGTAATCAGTTCAAAAACACGGAGTGATTAATTCCTTTTTATGTCCAAATCAATGGAATGATACTTTTGCTTTGAAAATTTTAATTTCATTGGTAGCATTCACCAATTAAATTCCAATTTGCAGCTCTAAGAGAATTTAGCTAACTTATTATATTTTAATTTCATGTTACAAATTGTGTTGGAGGATGATCATTCTTCACAATATTTGTTCCTAAAAGTAGTTGCTCAGTACTTGGGTGCCTAGCTCAGTATCAAAGTACAGAATTTCAGTTGAAGCTGAAATAATGATTCTTGAAAATTGAGACTAAATTGGATTTTAAATGCTGCTTGTAACCACAGATTTAAAATCACTCTTTTCTTTTTTGTTTTCTTCAAAGTGTGGAATTGTAAACCACTTGAAATTACAGAACAAATTTCCTGTGTATTTTTCCACAACAGCTGTTATTTGCAGGCTGATTTTCAGAAATGTGAAGAATTCTTTATTAGAAAAACAACCAAACAAAAAGCAAATAAAGAAAAAAACTTTAACTGCACTTAAAGTTTTGGAGGTGGCTGTATTTAACATTTGCCTCTTAAAATCCATCTTCCTTGGAAAAACTTTTAAATTAAATCTGCCTATGTTCAGTGCTCTATGTGGATTAAATCTCTTGCAACTGCAGGGAGTTTTATATACTTACAAGTAATTTGTGCTTAGTTTCTTTCCATTTAAGACAAGAAGACAACATCTCTAAGAGAAATGCAAGTGTCTCATTGCATTACACTTCCCATCTATATTTTTGCTGCAATAAACTATCATTTAAAATGAGGAATATAAACACAGGCATTGTGGAATGATAAGGATTGACCTCTTTACATTCTTAAACGTGATGTATTATCCTCTGGATTGAAGTCAATGTAGGCTGAGAGTAGCACAGCTCACAGACAACTTGGTTATTTTTTGCTTCCAATACTGTTTCTTAACAGGTGTATTTTGACTTCAGTGGTTTTTATTCTGAGCTCTGTATAAACCTAAATGGTTCAGAATGTACAAGTTTGAAGACAAGAGTTTTATGCTTTAAAAAAAAAATCAAACTTGTTTTGTAGTGCTTAAATATAACAGCTTGACATAATAACACAGAAAGAGCATGTATTTTCAGCCTTTAAATAGCGTGTTTGAAGGAAGAAATAGCAACAGGAAATGTTAAACAAAGATCTACTTTATGGGATCTGTCCCTATCATAGGCAGTGTGTACTAATTGTGCAGTAGCTTAGAGTGGTGTGCTTGGCCTTGGTTTACCTGAGCTAGCTTGTAGACTTTTGTTACGTTTGCCAGATAAAAACCAAATAAAAACAAACTGAAGTTTAAGTAGCTAATGTTACCTGGATAACAAAAGCAGTGACTTTCACAGATGGGCCCGGCAGATAAGCCTAGTAACATAAATTAAATTTGCAGCATGAGAGCAGAAGATAATGATCTCTCACTGAGTTAAATGTTTCAGCTCCTATGATACAGTTCTGCAAATAGGTGGATTAATTTTGCAATAAACAGAAAGCTGCTGTGTAGTTCCCTGCGGCTCCTTGAAGATGCTGTCTAATCAGATTAAATCCCCACTAATCCTTCCAGTACCTGAAGGGAGCCTACAAGAAACATGGAGGGAGACTTTTTACAGGGGCATGTCGTGACAGGGACAAGGGGGAATGCCTTTGAACTGAAAAGAGAGTAAGTTTAGATTAGATATTAGGAAGAAATTCTTTACTTTGAAGGTGGAGAGGCACTGGAACAGGTTTCTTACAGAAGTTATGGATACCTCATCCCTGGAGGTGTTTAAGGCCAGGCTGGATGGGGCTTTGATCAACCTGGTTTAGTAGAAGGTGTCCCTGCCTGTGGCAAGTGGGGTGGAATTAGATGATCTTTAAGGTCCCTTCCAACCCAAACCATTCTGTGATGCTGTGATCCGCTTGCTGTTTAAGTTGAAGGGATAAATCTTTTACACTTACCCCTGGAGAACATGTTTACTAAGGCTATTACTCCCAAAATTACCTTTCCTTTCAATTTAAAAGAAAAATATTTCCTACTGACAGCTCTCTTCTGTGTGTATATTCAGCTGAACCACATCTGACTTGATTGTACGTGTCTAATGTTTGTCTGCAGTACAAGCCTCAACAAAGAACAACATTCATAAGGAGAAAGTCTCTCATTTAAGAATTTTTCTATTTTCTTCATTTAAAAAAATAAATCAACAAGTATATTTTCTTCTTTGCATTTATTAAACTTTGTTATCTTCTAGGCAAAGGCACTAGCAAGACCGGAAATATTTTTATTTCTGATGAAATATTTGCTTACATTGATTGTTGGCATATCTCCGGTGTTCTGGGTGGGAAGTAAAAAGACCTGTTCTGAATGGGCCAATTTCTTCAACAGAAACCGCAAAAGAGAGTAAGAAATTTATTTTTCCTCTGTTTTTTAAAGTGTATACTTAAATTTGGCTTTCAGACATGCTTCTTGATATATAGCTCAAGTAATCAAAATGTTGTCCACAGACTCTGGTGCTTTGGGCATCAGCAGAATTCCACTGGAGTCTGGGGAAGTTTTACATGTGCAGTGACTTTTTGGCAACATTCTCAGCAGACAGAAAATATTTTCTTCTGCTGATTTCTCAGAGCAGGTGCATTGCTGTGTTTAGCACTGGCTGATACATCTGTGGTTTCCAGTCAAAGCAGGGAAGATCATTTCAGTCATCAGCTTAGTTCTTTTTATGTATTGTGACCACTTCATTTGACACAGTACTTAGTAGTATGTTTGCTGTCATGCAATAGTAATATCCTTGGCTTTTCTCCTCTGCCAAGCTTGTCTTATTTTAAAATTAATATTAATGGGACCCTCCTTACTATCACTTCGTTGCATTAATCTAGTGTTCCTTTTTTTTTCCCAGAAACAGAAGAATTCAGTTTTATTACTTAATTTTAGCAAATTTATATCTATGCATTTAAACAGCTTATGAATTTTGTCTCCATTTCTTGTAGTTGGCATTTTTTCAATTATTTTTTATGCCTTGATTATTTCTTCCTAGATTATCTGTTACTTTTAAATTGTACTGTGGTTTTAGATCATTTTGTTTCTTTGGGTTTCCCAAGGCAGTAGTCCTTAAGCTCCCTTTATTTTACATTTACATTCCTTGATGGTGAACTTATAGCTTCCTTTCCCTCTTGCCTCTTTTTCCATTTCCTGTATAATTTTTTCTGGTATTTCAGATGTTAATTGCTATTAGCTACAAGCTACAAAATAATGAAGTCATTTTTGTAATGCTTACCTTTTTTCATTTGAAGGAGATTGACTTTATATACAGTTAACTTGGTAATGCAGCTTCTTATGACCTAATTCTTCTTTCCTCTCTTAGATCATTAATCTACTGAAGTCATTGGACCTACTGGCAGAAGTAAAAAATGTAAAAATCTGCTTTATTTATTAGTTCCACAGACATAATTACTTTGGAGTCATTATGATCAGGTTTTTTTCTCCTCTTTTCACATGTGGTTTTTTTCCTTGTGTTCATTAACATCCAGTTCATATTGTGTCACTGGTTGCTGTTCTTTCAGGGTTTTGTGAATTAGTCTTTATTACATTATAAAGTTATAACTAAAGTTATCCTCTTCATTCAGTTACATGCTTGTATTCTCTTTCAGTCCAATCAGTGAGAGTCGAAGAGTGCTGCAAGAATCATGTGAATTTTTCTTGAGGCACAATTCCAAAGTGAAACATAAAAAGAAGCACTACAAGTCAACTTCACACAGACTTAAAGTCATTTCAAAGTCAATGGGGACCAGTACGGGTGGCACAACAAGTCATGGAGTTTCTGCAGTAGCAATCACTAATCACGATTACTTAAGCCAAGAAACTGTTGCAGAAATTAAAACCTCTCCAGAGACATCTGAGAAAGAGAGAGAGGCAGATGGAACACCAGCCCGAAGAGTCGAGGAAGGCGAAAACAGCGGAGATCAAATGTTACCCGGTTCCAAACTGCCCGTGGATCAGGTGGAAAGGAGGAACAAAGCAGATAGCACGTGTCACATGAGTGGCTTGGCTGAGAGTATAAAGAGAGTAGGTGAAGGAAGGTAAGGCTCCTGAACTCAATCTTTTGTGTTTTTACACATATTGCCACTATTTGGTCAGTTTTCTGTTCCTTCTCTCTGAAGGATCAAGGTGCTTTCAGTATGCAGCTGACCCTCAGTAACTGTCAAGAGACCTTGCAGACTTTTCCATGTCGTCATGGAGCTTTAGCATATGGGCTATTTTATATTTTTGTAGGATTTTTCTTTTCCTTGTAAGTGTTGTGTGCTGGAGCTTACAACACTTAACAATGACCCTCAAGGACTCTGTGACTGCACTGCAATCACCTTGAGAAGTGAGGGGTCTGAAATAGGACAGTGGTGACCCTACACTTGGAAAAGTGTACAGCACTGTATTGCATTCTCTTGAAAGGAATACAGCTGATGATACATTATGATTTCACTACTCAATTTTTTTTTCCAGTGTCATGCACTGTGCTTAAAATTTATTATCTGTGTCTTGTTTTTCATTACTTACAGAATAACTCCTAAAAATGATTTTAGTGAATCTCCTTCACTACAAAGGAGCTGTTCCCAAATACCTGATGTCTCACAGTCACCTTCTGTATCACTACTTGTCTACTCAGCTTCAGACACCAGAAGAGAGTTGGATTCAGGAAACAGTTCAAATCCTTGAAAGATTGAAATTCTGTATGAACTTTTACATTGTATAAAACTGACATTAATTCTGTGTTACACTGGAAAGAATGGACATTCTGTGCCTTATTAAAAAACACACATATCTTGCTTTGCACTTAAAAAATGTATATTTTGCTGTGGGGACAGCTAGCAATAATGTACTGTATTTAATCCTATCCAGGACTATTGGAAGTTGACGTTCTGTTGGGCATGGCAGTAATGTAAGAAAAAGGTGAGAGAGAAATTTTATATAAAGGACACTTTGTAATGAATTGCATTAAAAGAATGCTTTGAAAGCATTGTTACTTCTCAAGGTATAAAAGTTCCATCTGCCTCTGATATTTTTCAAAACTTGTTAATTTTTTTTCTCTTTTTTACTGTCTCTTAAAGAATAGTATCACTTAAATGAGGGATACAAAAATTTATAAATACTCTCTAAATTATGTATCATTCTGTATCAATTATAGCACTGGTTTATGGTAGCTTGTACACTGAATATGAAAGGGAATCTGGAATCATAGCAATTTATTTTATACATAAACACGAATTCTGTAAATAAGTGACTGCATAAGGTCAATCTTTAGGACTACTGTTTGTATGTATTGTATAAACTTGGGGAAATTCACGTGCTTCTGTTGGGGTGTTGCTGGAGCCAGGAGTGCCCTGGTGATCACAGGCACAGTTCTGGGTAGAGCAGGTTGTGCCTTTATCCATGACATGCACCAATACTTGGGGTGAGATGGGTCCTGCTGCAGGGATGGGTCCTGCTGCAGGGATGGATGATGCAGAAGGTGCTGCACTGTCTCAGAAAAATGCCTCTTGGAGCCTCTGCTGGCGTGGTGTTCCAGGGCATTGTGCCAAAAGAAACACTTCGGATCCCTGGGCTTAGTGGGCACAATGTGATGTACAGGCTTTGGGGTTTTGTCCTGGGCTGCAGTAAAAGCTCATTTCATGTTGTTTCTGTGTGAGTAACTTAATTTTTTAAAAAATACTCTTGAGAAACATCTTGCAGATAACTCTTACAAGTAACTGTTGAGTTATTAATATAGCAGCTTGTTTAACAATCTGTTTACTCAGGAGACAGCTTTAATACTTTTCCTACAAAGCTTAATTTTCTATTATGCAACAGCAATATATTTTCTCTATATCAAAAAGGCCTCAATACATGTAGCCTTTCTTGTGATGGGGTGGTCCTCAAGAGCAAGTACTACTGATGTGGATAACAATTGTCTGACTTCATTTGAGTCAAGATTTCTTAAGAGCCAATGGGATTTATTACTTGAGATAACTTGGAGACAGAGCTTGCTGTTTTCTAAACCTAAATGTCAATGCATTTTGTAAGACTGTCCAGCATCTTGCATTTGATCACTAATAAGAATATTTCTTAATATTTTGATATTATGCAGAGAAATTAATGTGTTTCAGGTTGGGCACCATTCATGGTGATGCTTTGAACAATGAAAATTGCATGGTAGAAAGGACATGTAAATGCTGAAACAGCAGGAACTACAGTTCTGATAAACCAAAGTTACTTGTTTTATCCATCATTAAAAATGATTTTTTTTACCTTTGTATTACAGTGTCTGCATTTTAGCATTTGTAATTTATTGCCTTCAAATGGGATATGCTCCTTTTAGAATTTTCCCATTATGGGTACACAGTGTTCTTGCTGCTGAGAGGACAGTAAGAAAGAAATGAAAAACCTCCTGTGAAAAGGCACAGTAAATACCCTTCATTTTTCTAGTTCTGTTTGTAACCAGCTAACTTTATACACATACTCAGTAGTTTTGTTATTACTGTATTTGTTAGTAATAAAACATACTATTGTATAGTAAGAGCTTCTGAGTGGATATTTCTTAGTGACTAGATGTGGCATGTTTGTTGCTCTACTACTGTAGTATTTTTGCACACATGTATTTATTAGTAGGGCTGTGTGAGTTAATAAGTATTGCAATGTTTTTATTCATCCTTTGTGAGAAACTGAAACAGAACAATGCTAGGAATTGTTCACATGAACACAGTGTTATGAAGGAGTGCGAAACTTGAACTAGTTCTTTCTTCTAATGTTTAGAGCATTCTTTCTTTCATGACCTCTAAAGACCTCCTTTAGATTACATAGAATATGTATTTCCACACTGCTCATGCTGCCACCTTCTTAAAATATTGATTTTTTTATTTTTTAATGTTCTTCCCTTTTTTTTGGTAGTTCAGAAGAAAATTGCTTTTGTGGTAGCGGCTCTAAAAAACATAAATGCAAAGTAATTTTGAAGTTACAGCAATCCTGTGGGCTTAAAAATAGATAAATTTTCAAAGAAGTGTGAAATATGAAACAGTAATCAAAACATTCAATGGCAGTGAAATGCATCGGTGGTAGATGGAGACTGTAGCACTTTGTGTGTTCCAGGGCAGCTGTACCAGAAAAAACAGACTCTGAATTCCCAGGGTGATCCTTACAGCCAGAAAGGCTGTGACCTCTCTGGGTGCTTTAACCACGAAGTACACAAGTAGTAAATGAAAAGTTAAAGTGCTATTTGAATGCTCACGAAAGTGATGAGGGGAAGGAAGCTGAAAGAAAAGGGGAACAGAGATGATTCAAGGCCAGGAACACTGACTGCCTTATGAGGATGGGCAGTGGAGGAGCTCAGAAACAGCTTCTCTAACAAAATGTTTTATTTATTTGTTTATTTATTTATTTACTTGCTTTCCTGTTGTTATCTGAATGAAGTTAAAACTCCAAATAAACCATTCATGTTAAAAGGGCTTTTCTGAACCCGTGAGAATAACTTCTCCCTGAGACATCTCCATCAACTGAAGTTTAATGGAGGCTGGCAATCTTCTGGAAGATGCACTGTAAATCCAGCTATTTTCATTGATACAGCCATTTTAGTCTTGCTTTGTGCCACTGTTTGCAAGAAGCTACAATAAAGGATACTGACAACTTCTCCAAACCTGGAACTATGTGTGCCAAATAGTCTTCTTTCTCTGAGTGGAGCTGTCATAAGTCACTTCACAGAATCACAGAATCACCAGGTTGGAAGAGACCTTCAAGATCATCGAGTCCAACCCTTGCCCCACCACCTCAGATAAACCAAACTAAACCATGGCACCGAGCACCACATCCAATCTCTTCTTAAACGCGTCCAGGGATGGTGATTCCACCACCTCCCTGGGCAGGCCATTCCAATATTTTATCACTTTCTGTAAAAATTTTTTTCCTAATATCCAACCTATATTTTCCTTGGCTCAGCTTAAGACTGTGTCCTCTTGTTCTGTCAGTTGTTGCCTGGAAAAAGAGACCAACCCCCACCTGACTACAACTACCTTTCAGGAAGTTGTAGAGAGTGATAAGGTCACCTCTGAGTCTCCTTTTCTCCAGGCTTAACAACCCCAGTTCCCTCAGTCGTTCCTCATAGGACTTGTGTTCCACTTCAAATTATGCTTTGCACTGAGTTTTGAGGTTGCTTATAAAATCTTTTAAAGGACAAGATAAATTTAGCATACCAAATCATGTTTGATTTCTGAAATAAACAGCACCTGAAATTACTAATATTGTACTTTTATGGTACATGTTTATATTTCATTTTACTGTCCTATTTTGCTAAATATGTTTAGTGAAAACTGGGGTATATTTTACCTAGAGTATAAATGTATGCACATATTTGAAAAAATAAATTGTCTAAGTTTGAAAATATAAACAAAATAATGTTAGTAATATTTAAAAGGTGCTATTATCAGAGGAGAAGAAAAATATCTGCAGTATTTAAAACCTCTTTAAATCCTTTTTTTAAATTAAAAACTTCAGCAATGGAGCACTAACAAGGTGAAGTATCACACTATTTTCTTTGACAACTGTTCAACTGACTTACAGAGAACTGTAGCTCCTTTTTCCTTACAGGATACAGAATATATTTGGTTTAAGCAGTCAAATCCAATTGAAATTCAGAAGCAAAATAGAAAAAAAAAATCAATGTGAAAAGTTAAGCTTCTTTAAAAAAAATAAGTTTAGCCTTCTGCAAAACACTGAAAAATGCAGTAGCTGAAGAGGATGAGGAATCTTGTTTCCCTGTGAAGTTTGACCACCCAGTCTCAACGTGCTGTTTCAGAAGGCTGCACATCAAAGGGGAAATGCTGCATCCTTCCCTTCACACTGGCCACTTGTTGGGTCAGTCTTTGAAGGCAGCTGGCTGCTCTCTGCCTGCATTCACTGGCAGAGCTCACTGCCAGTATTAACCAGTGGTATTTGCAGTAGTTGAAATGGCTGGCACCAAAGGTATTTCAGAGTCTCATGAGAATAAATGTTATTTCCTGCATGTTACCTTTTTTTGCACTTACTCTTTCACTCTTTTACACTTGTATTTTTAATGGACTAGAGTTTAATGAAAGCAACGCATACCACATGTTCATGAGCTTTCTGCTTTGTATGCCTAGAAGTGGAGCTCAGAATATACTTCTGATGTGCATCTATGAAATCTGGTTCTGTTTATTAACTGGATTTTACTTCCTATTAAAAAGCATTTGAGATGAAAAGTATAATTAATAGATTAAAAACATGCCAGGACATTTATATCCAAGTTCTTTGTTAATGTCTATCCCCTGTATTTCAACTTTGTTCAGTGAAACAAAATGTAAAATAAATGTTTGCTTTATTTTGGGTTTTGCTAGTTGACATAAAAGTAAGGCCAATGAGATCTTTAAACAGTGATCTACCTTCATTAAATGGGTCAAAGCTGGTGTCTTAGCACAGACAGGAGCTGGAGAGGGGAATAGTTCCTGCTGTTTGGAAGAAGACACTTTTTGTGGAAGGGCAATGCTAAACAGGCACTCCATACTGGGCAGAGGTGATGTGGAGGGACACTGCTCTCCTGCCCAGAGAGCACACTCAGGTACAGCAGGCTAGTCAGGACAGAACATCAGGTATTATAAAGGGAAAGGAATACTCTGGTATTTTAGGACTCACTCTTGCCATACAAGGTGAAGAGAAACAGCAAGAAGACATTTTACTTCCACTGAGTACGTTTGTCAGAGAGGTGAGGGTCGGAGGATTGGACACAGCCACCAAAGGAGTGAAATATGAAAAAAATATGAAAATATGAAAAAAAAAGAAATATGAAAAAGTATGTTCCATGTTGGTCGTGTATGGAGGACAAAGAGGAGAATGTGCATTGCATCTTACCCTCCTGATGCTCTACCTTACCACGTGAAACTGGATCACAAAAAATTACATGGGTACAGAAGTAAAACTCTGCTAGGCATGGTCCTGGAAGAAATTATTAGTAAATTAGTTATTAGTTGATGGCTTAAGCTATCCAAGATCCAATTCTCTCTCTCCAGATCCAATTCTAGTAGCATCATACCTACTACAGAACAGTACCTGTAAGGCTTGAACGACCAAAGATGGAGGATTTGAGGAAGCTGAAGCTGTTGAACAAGTTTTTTGGTACTGGGTTTGAGTCCCTGATGTTGCCTATCTGGGACTTGCTCTCCTTTTAGATTCCTACAGGCATGGCTGTGATCCAGACTTGCAAGTAAAGCACAAGTGGATGCACTACAGGGACTAATAATCCAGACACATATCATTCCATGAAACATGGAGACGTGGCACTGAGAGGGCTGATGTGCCAGTGAGCTGATGAAAGGCAAATGTATTGGGCTGGCTGAAGTCAGGGCTCACCCTGGAAATTAATGTATTTTTCTTGAAATGTGATTTTAGTAGGCAAGATTATCCTAAGAAAGGACACAGAAAGTTGCTAACAGACGGGGTGAGGTTCTCTGTGGAGAAAAGTGGAAAGTCACCAAATCTGTAGGAAAACCCAAGAAAGCAAACCCCCTCTGAAAAAAGGAGGGAAGACTTTGACTTTTAAATTAATATAACCTCAGCAACATCTGATATTTTTAGGGCACACATCCTGAAAGTTCCTCCACTTGGCAATGGGAAATTGTGAACACATAAATAAGATTTTTAATCAATGAAGAGTCCTGTAATTACAAAGTTACAAGGATAGAAGCAAGGAAACCACACTAGAAACAAAGTAATGCCTCACAAAAGTGTAGTTAGATGAGCACCTGCTGCAAAAATATAGGTTAAAGAAGGACTCAAAAACATTTTTCTTCACAGGAATGTGATGGGTCTTTTGCTGTTCTGGCCAAACACAATTTCATCTCCACATAAGCCAGGGATTCAGGTGCTTGATCCTTTCCAGTGCCATTGCACTAGTCAGTTGTTACAAGTCAAGTAAGATTCCTGTTTTAGCACATAAAACAATTTTAATGCAAGAGTTTACCTGCTGAAGTATCCCCAGGGCTGAAGGATGACCTCACTCGTGGTGAACCCCTCTCCCTGTGCCTGACCTGGCAGCCCCTGTCCATCCATTGCCCTTTTGGTGGCAGTGGGTCACCACTGAGCAGATGCTGCAGGTGTTGCCCAGAAGCTTCACAGCCCTGCTGGCCTCAAGCCATGGCACATTTTCGCTGAGGTCAGTGTGGGTGTGAGGAGCTGGGTCTCAGGAATGCCACAGGCTTCAAGCTCCACCACTACATCCAAGAGGCAGAGCTGCAATGAGCATTTGTGCTCACATCTGAGCTTGTTGTGGCTCTGTTCCTCTGTCTCTCTTGTGCATTTTATGCAACTGGGCCAATCAGTTTGTTTCTTTGACCAAATCTTCTTGCATCCACAGGCTTCTGTGCATTTTGTGTGTGCCTGGTATGGTGGCTATAGACTCCTGGTTTCTGTAAGCCACCTTGAAGGGCTATGGAGCCCTGCCTCAGTCCTGCTCATAGCTTGCTTGTCCTGAGGAACTCCTTTTCAAAGAGCTTACTGGACACAAATAAAATACAATAAAACATTTCAAAGTTCAAGTCTATTCCTTTAATTTTAGGATTATCACCAATTTGAGGTACTGCCTTCCAAAACTGAAAGGACAAGCTTGTGGCAATGCATTTGATGAATGGTGTAGGAAAGCACAGATTGTTCCCTTAATTTGAAGAAGCTTTCCTGTCTGAATGGAGCACTGTATTTCACATCCTGGTAACCATTTATTAGCACAGGATTTAAGGAAAGTTAGCTTTTCAGTTCTGTATAAGACATTTCTATTCATTGAGGTTTCATGAGGTAGCCAAGTGATTTTTCTACCACTGACTAATTCACAGCCACTCTAATGAGCAAATGTTCCTCCTGAGACTCAGCTCTCCCCTTGCACATGATGATTCACTGGAGGCCCAGTGAATTTAACTTAAAACTCGACTGAAATTTTCCCATTCTACCACGTGCACAAGTCCTTGAACAACCCAATCTAACTCTGCTTCAACCAGATGTGCTCCAGATGCCCCTTCAGGCCCAAATGTTTCCGTGACTGCAGCCAGGATTGCGCCAGCTGCTCCTGGGAGCAGACTTGCAGAGGTACAGACCAGACCCCTTCAGGGTCTGAATTTTGCAACCAGCAGTCAATGGAAACAGTATGGGCTTTCCTTCATAAAGTTTACACTATGGAAATGTCTGGGTGTCCCAAGTTATCCTTTATCAGTGAAGCAGACAGTTCTCCCAAGTAGTTTTGTTAAAGTTTATCTCTGACTGTTTGTGACTGGTGTTTATTTTAAGATATTCAGTGCTTCCATTACTACTGTAAAAACACAGCTATAGGGAAATGCAACTATAAATTACCTGATGGCTTGGACAGAAAAAAACGGATCTGCCTGGAACCCCAGCAGGCAATGGAAAGAACAGTTTCCCTAAGTTTTCCCTGGTGCCTGACCTATGTTCTGGTCTTGACTTGTCAGAGACAATGTTAAAGATTTATCTTGGTAGAAAACTTAATTAAACTCAGTAATAAAAAGTGTTGATTCTCTCGTGTTTTCTATTCTGGAAAAGTAGAATATTTCCTCTAGTAACATTAAGAACTGCCATGTGCTTATTCAGAAGTAAAGAATTAACACTTAACTCCAGGGATGTTTTTCTCACACTCAAGAAATGTTGTCTTCCTGTATATGAACACAGGAATCCTCTTCTGCAGACAAACCTCTGAAGGGTGAGCACACTCTTTCCTGCAAGTTCCTCCCCTCTTGTCTTTGACATCTCCATTATTAAGCTCTCACCTCTTCCTGTCCTTTTGGGCTGGTATTCAGATGATCAATTATTTTTTGTCATGGCTTGCATAGGGGACTATTAGCATGAAGTAAGTGTCACATGGAGGTGAAGAGCCTCAACAAAGACAATATTGACATGACTTACACTTTTAAGCTTTTCTTAAAGGCAGAAACAAGGCATCACTGCCCCAAATTAGTTTTTAAGTTTCAAGTGTTAATATTTGTACCTGCAAAGTGCTGCTGTGGCTACAATGTTGATCATTTTTTGTAGAAGCTACTGAAAGATTTTTTAAAAATAGATGTATCTGTGATAGTAAAGCAATAAAATAGAGGGAGAGACATTCTGGATTTTTTTTTTTTTAATATTAGGCTATATGAATCATATATTTAAAGTAAGAGATGTTAGAAGGGATGAAGACCACAATCCCATTGATTTTTGTGCAGTTCCAAAGGCTTTTTTTTTGTGGAAGAAATTGGAATCTATTTCTTAAACCTGTAATAAATTACCCGAGAGCTTACTTTGGTTTTCTTCTACAGCAGTACAGACGGTTCTTTGTCTCCTTGATCACACAGGCAGCCTGCAAAGAGCCATTTGAGAAATTCAACAGTTTTCCCTGATCTCAGCCTTTTACACCAACTTACAACTTCACCCTAAAATATCAGTAAAAGCGAACAAGATCTAAGTGATGAACTGCACAATAAAAGGCACCAAGCACAGATTGGCAAGGATCCCGAGTGTTGTGATGCTGAGAACTGCAGTGCTGACCTTGAGTGCTCTGCTGCTTACCCCAGGGTATTGTAATGTGCTCCCCAGAGTGATGCACAGATCAGGCTGCCAAGCAAAGTCAAAATCCCCAGACACTGCCAGAACAGGGAAATGTATAAAGCAATAAGAGTTAAAGGCAGATGAAAAGTCCAGGTCTTGGCACTTGCCTTACTGGGCCTCTTTTGTCTCAGGATCCTCAGCCTTGAATCTTCTGTAATATTTAGCACCTAAGTCTGGTTTTCCTGGTTCGATGCAGTTATTTCATGCTGTAAAGACTAAGGACTGAATAACAGTAGAATTGAATAACAGTTATCTATGGCTGAATTCAAACCAGTGTGCTAACAAATAGTATTCATAAACTGGAATAGTTTGCACAGGAAAGGCAGAGAGCCCCAGCTACTCCATGGGCAGTCCCTTGAATTTAAACGTTACAGCTGAGGTGAATGGAAACACATGTGTGTATGGGAACATCCTCCTCTCCAGACTTGTGTGTCTGGATTTTTGGGATGCTGAGAGGCTGTGTGAGGGGGGAAAGCAGCTCGAGCTGCAGCATAGAGACTGTGCTCACAGCATCAGCCTCAATGTGTGATCATCTGCAGCGTAAGAGGCACTGACCATGCCACAATGGCCTTGTGTGAGCCTGCCTAGGCTGTGCAGGAGCAGACAGACCAGCTGGGAGATTTCAGTGACATTTAAGTGGTGGATGTAGCAACTCATAATCTTTGCTGATATGTTTGTAAGGCCACATATAAAAGATAAAATCTGTATCATATTGCAGTATGGATAAAATGAAGGAATCACTAGTTGAGGTAATAGGGATCACGATCTGAGGATGCTCAAGGCAAGTTTATTACCACAGCTCTTTTAATCCATGAAATAGTTAAGGCAAAGAAGATCAGTAGTTCTGATTCAATCTGAGTATCTCACCAGCATTCAGCAGAGGTTGGTGCCCTCAGAAGCATTTAAATTTATCAGAAGCCCACAGAGCATAAGCCTAACAGATGGCAAGGCTTGCTTGGACTGAAGCAGGTTAAGGAGGTTGTTGACATTTCTGCTTTCCAGAAGGAAATGCACACTGCAAATCAAATGAGTGCTAGGAACTGCACAATGCACCCACCAGAGCTCAAAGCAGATGTCCCACTGTTGTTTGCTAAGACCTTCTCCTACAGCACTTCTGAGGTTGCTTCCTCTGGCAAAGACATTTGGGATTTCAAAGCTTCTAACCCACACTCAAATTAATGGTGAGCAAACCCAAGTGGGGAAATACATGGGGATGTTGGTGCAAATTTTGTTCTCTAAAATACTGAGTGATTGCCTTAGGAAGGTGTGCTGTGCTGCTGCACTGTGTGCTTCAGCTGCTGCAGCTTGCCTGAGGAAATTAATTCTGTAATGCAGAAGTTTGGCAGCTTGTACAGCGACACACCTTAGCAACAGCATATGTTGATGCTGGGGATCCCCAGCCCTTGGTAAGGGTGCTTGTGTGAACATGCAGGTGACAGAGAAATCAAACATTACCACCTTCACAGCATTGCCATCAGCCTGGGCCAAGGGCAGGAGGGTTTGCTGACAGCAGTGCACAATTGCTCAATGAAGCGTCTGCCTGTGTGTGTTTGTGGATGTTGACTGAGGCTGTCACCAAAGCAATTGTTACAATTAAGAATTTACATCATTCCATAAATTTTCCCAACTGGTTTAGGGAACCATTATTATTTACCAGCTGTATTTTGAAGTTGGCTGGGTGTGACTCTGCCCTTCTTCACAAGGCGGGAGCCCTCACCTCAGCAATGTGGCTGACGTCAGTCCCAGTTCCCAGGACAAAGAGTGATGCTGTTGATGACAGAGGTGTGACTGACCTGTGCTGTAAGTCTCACTTCACTGCTGTTGTTCCGCTGGTACAGACATGGAAAGGGCAGAAAGAGAGAAGTGGCTTCAAGTACAGAGCCACATGAAGGGGTTCAGTCTCCACAAAAGTATGGTTCCATGCAGTTTATGGATGACTCAACTTCTTGTAGCATTCTTTCCTGCAGGAGAAATGTGTGGTTTTATTAAATACTTCAGCAAAAAAAAATGTGTTGAAGCTTATCTCCCCCTTCTGGAAACTCTACCTCTATGAATCCCACAAAGTTTGCAGTATACAGAAGCTACCTCTCAAACATGTTATCTCTATTTTGAATGCTTGGGGATATATAGCATCCTTTATTCTACAGTGCTTTCATTTCTAGAACGATGAAAAGTAAAATACGATTTTAAAGGAAAACAGAATGAGATGGCTTACACTAGGTAGCCAAGAACTTTCCCTCTGTTATGAAATTGACAATGTTCAGTCTAGCAGAACCAGGTTTTTCAAAAAAGTCCAAAATCCGCTATTGTTCAGAAGGATTTTGTGTCCTTACCTTGACTTCTGTTAAAACGAAGTCTGTGACTCATGCCCAGCTGCTCTTCTACCACGGTTTCCCCTCACGGTGCATCAGGACCCCGCTGTGGCGTTAGTCGGTTTCACGGCGAGGCAGCTCCTTCATCGGAAAGGAGTGAAGGCCGAGCAAACACCTGAGGACGTGGAAGGGAACTGCCTGGGGCTCCGGGACAGCCGCGAGGGGCCCCTCAGCGCTCCCGCCGCCCGGCTCAGCGCGGCTCGGCCGGGGGCTACGGCCCGGCCCGGGGACAGCTCGGCGGGGCCGGCCCGAGGGGGCGGGAGCC
>VZRZ01004834.1:193790-216868 GCA_013398175.1 Climacteris rufus
AGCGGGGCCGCGGGGCGGGCAGAGGTGCGGAGGGCGCCGTGCGGGCGAGGGGCGGCTGGGGAGCCGCGCAGCCCCGTTTTATTGCGAAGATGTGAAAAAAGCGGAAAATCAGAGGCTTTCGAAAAACCTCGCGGGCGCTCCGGGCAGGGCAGCGCCGGTCCCGCGCCGCTGGGCATCTCGCTCGGTTCTGTTAATTGCAACCTTGTTGTGCTGATCCAGGAAAACGCTGCGAAGGGGCTGGACGGGCTTTGACAGAAACAGCAGGGTTTCGGCGGCCCGGTGCGTGTTTCCCTGTGTTCCCCATCGGGCCAGGGCGGGGGGCTGCGGCTGGAGCCGGCGGAGCCCCCTCCCCGCCGTGCCCCATGCTGGGGGCAGCGCCCTGGGCTGGTTCCTGCACTCAGTGCACTGCAGGGGCAACGCCGAAATCTTACAGCCCTTCCGACATAAGCAGTAAATGCTGTTGAGCTCCTAAAAGGCTAGTGTTTAAGTAGTAAAGAGAGAAGTACACAAGATAAAAAAAAGGTCTGCTCTTCAGCAGATACTCTGGAAACTATCTGCATGCTTACCGACCCCACTTTTCCTTGGAGTTGCATGAATGCATTATTCCTTTTGGCAGCAGCACTGCACACCACTGTTTGCAATTCCATTGCTACTAGAAACCTGAATGCGTTGGGACTATCCCATCTCGGGGAGAGATGACAGGAGGAAGATTTTCCAGTCCTTGGAATGTAGAAAGCAGATGTGAAGGTACTTCTGTGGGCTGCTGGACTGCCGTTCACCTTCTATAGAAAATCAGTGGTGCGGCCATTTCTTCCATGATCTCCAGAGAGATTCCCTACAGTGATGTGCTGGAAGCACCACTGATAGCAAAGCTCCTACCCTTTCACGCTACTTCATTGGCTTTTCATTTTTGTTGTGGAAATTGAATTGCATTGAGAAAAAGGAGTCTGTACCCATGGATGAGCTTACATTTTCTGTTGGAGCATTATTTTAGGGTCCCTCATTTCTCCAGCATTTCTTGGTGCTTTTTGGGTGCAACAGAGTGAGCAGCAAAGCACAGGTACATCAATGGCAGCTGACTCAGGCACAGCCCAGTTGTACAGAGGGCTTCAGCAAAAGCCCTGCCAGGGCAGAATGAAGGCAGGACTGACGGGGGATCCTGCCTTCAGTGGACACTTAAAATATGTTTTATGCATTTCCAGCTTAAGAAAGCATGAAAAAGACTTGATTTGGCAAGACAGATGATTTTAGTTGGAGTGGAGCCCAAAGCCTGGGTAATTCTTGTACTCCCATTTATTTTTTTGGGATGTGCAATGGCTGAGGTGCTCTCCCAGTCTGGCTGTGGGTGGCAGCCCCTCTGTGAAGGCAGCCCAGCCCCTTGTGGTGTCTCTGGGGATGGGGGGCAACGGGCCTGAGCTTTGGCCTGCCCCCAGCTCTTGCCTGTTTCCACATCCAGGATTTCTGTGGTGAGTAACCACATGCAAAAGCCAGAGTCAGTCACTGTTACAAATAGAGTCCAGTGGGAAAGCAACAGTAAAACCAGATAAGTGGTGCTGTGTGAAATAGAAACTTCCTTGCATTGTTCTCCTGGGTCAGTGTGTGCTTTGCCCACCAGCCTTCTCTTCAGCTAACTTTTCTAAAACACGGCTTTCTTCATTAAAACATTCCACTATTTCCACTGCCTTTAGCCAGCAGTGTTTTCTTTGGTGAAGGTCATAAGGGAAAGCCAGCAACCATTAGCCAAACCCTCATCTTACTTCTCACTAGACCTCTCCATATAGTCACTGATTTTGCTTTTGGAGTGGCTCCAGCTAAGCCTGTGATGGCATTGCTAGTTTTTGCAGCAGGGCCTGTGAAAAGGCACAGCCTCAGAAGAAAATGGACCAGTCTGACAAAGGAGAGAGGGCAGGGGCTGTACTTACAGATCCTGCGGTGCAGACAGGAGCATGGCTGGCATGAGGAGGAAGAGTTGCATCACTGTTTCTTTTTGAAACAGGTGGGGATTTAAATTGATGGGGATTTGGAAGCAGTCAGTCGGTTTTAAACAGATGAAGATCAATAAGTGCAAGACAGTGGAATAGCAGAGTATGGTTATCTGGAGGATTTGGGATGAAGACTGGAGGAAGCAGTCAGTCACCAGATGGGAAAGAGCATATGAAATAAAAGTCATGGCCAACCCCTGCAAGTTCCTGCTCAGCATTTCTGTGCCTGCTCACACCAGTGCTCCTCCTGCATCTCAGCACTCAGGCTGCTGGGAGAAGGAGCTCTGGGCTTTCCAAACCTACTCTCCAAGGCAGGCAATCCCAAATCTCATAAAATGTGAAGGCAATGTGAGTTAACATGCAGTTTGGGAGAGCAACATTTGACCTTTCCTAATACTAGGATGTTAGTGTGCCATCCTCCCATGTGTGTCTTCCCACTATTACAAACAGAGTTCCTGAGTTAAGTTGCATTCCAGGGTGCAGCTCCCCACATCTGTGTCACCATCAATTTCTGTGCATTCTGGAGTCTGACTTGTGGGGCTTGATTATCACAACCTGGTTCTGTCTCAGAGGAGCAGTGACAGAAGAAAAGCAGTGTTAACTCCTGCTCTCTGTGAAATGGAAAATTGTCTTTACTTTCAAAGAAAAAAAAGGAAAAATAATAATGAAAACTCATTAGCAGAGACAGTTATACAAGTAGTGGTGGGTTAGGAGAAAGTAACTATTAACATGTGACTTCTATTTTTGTTTCTGTATTGAAATGTTTTGACTCTTCTGAGGTTTTCCAACAGGTTTTAACTCTTGGACTAGGTAAATTTTTAATTCTAGGATTTACGTATCTTTTCATTAAAAAAATGGCATGGTATTTTACAGCAAATTCTGCTGGCAATGCTTACCTTGAAAAATTTATTTTTCCTTATTTTTTCTTCTATGGAACCATTCTCTTGGTGATGTAGAAATAGCCCGTTAAGTTCTGGCACAGAAGGGTTTTTTTTGTTTTGTTGTTCATTTGTTTGTGACTTGGTTAGCCTCAGAGTTACAGGATGGAAGCAGCAGGATGTGTCCTGTGTTTCAGTATAATGGCATGTGCTTACAAGGCCCCAGTGGCGTTCCTGGCCGGGATGGAAACCCAGGAGCCAACGGGATCCCTGGGACACCCGGGATCCCGGGACGGGATGGGCTGAAAGGGGAGAAGGGTGAGTGCCTGCGGGAGAGCATCGAGGAGTCCTGGACACCCAACTTCAAGCAGTGCTCGTGGAGCGCGCTCAATTACGGCATCGACCTTGGCAAGATCGCGGTAAGTCCTGCCCGCGTGCGCCTCTCCAACCACAGCAGGCTCCAGGGCTGCCTCTGGCACCTGGGCAGCACCAAGCACACAGATCTCCTGCTGGGGCCTTGCTCTGCCTGCAAGGGTGAACTTCTCAAAGGCTTAGCTGCTTGGGATTCCTCTCAGGTGCGTTTCAGCTATGTGCCTGTTTAATTTCTGCAACAGGGTTTCAGAAGAATCATGTGCTTGGTGTAGGAGCACATTTAGAAGACCAGATCTGTAACTGTAAGGGTGGAAGTCACACTATCCATAAAGTACCTCCAGCTTGCCCAAAACGGGGCAAGGTTTTTACCATTTCAATCCTAAGGAGGGATGTATATCTCTAATCTGTTAATTGTACCTGTCTTTATAACTTTTACTTCAAAATGGTTGTTCACTGAAACTCTGTTGCAGGATGCTACTGCAAAGGATCAGCATTGCTCAGTAGCAGAATTGTCAGTGTCACCCAGACTGACCCAAACAGTCTGTCCTCCACTGCAGCCCTGGGTGTAAAACTTTGAAGCACATTGCTGCAAGCCTAGAAAAAATCCTGGTTCAATCCCAGCTATGAAGCAAAGCCCAGAGTAGTTGTAGCAGTTTAACTGCTGTGCTGTGTCTAGAGGGAGAATCAACTTTTAAAGTAGACTCTTCTCACTGCCTTGTACTGCCTTGCAGAACTGTCCCTAGCTTTTTAAAATTTTTTTCTTTTTTTCCCCCCATGATATCCAGCATTTTGAAGACATGGTAACAACCACTTAAAAACCTGAAAATACTTCTTTTTCAGTTGTGGAGCTTTCAGTTGGGTGTAAGCCTCTCAGAAATCTTGTGATAATTGTAAAATCCAGGATTTCTGATAGTAGAAACTGTATTGTCTTCTCATGCAAGAACCTGGGGGTTGGACTAGATGATCTTCAGAGGTTACTTCCAACCCTAACAATTGTGTGATTCTGTGGCTTGAGTGCAGCTTTCAGAAAGCTTATACCCCTTTACATAAATCCTAGAAGGTAACTAGGTTACCAACTTAACAGCAGGTGTTACCTAAATGAAGTTAGTAATTTCCATAATCTCTTTCTCCATCCCCATCTAAGAGGTGCTGTTCAGATTTGCATCTTTGCACCCTATGGCATTTGCGTGGCTCTACGTTTTATTCATTTATTTATTTTCCCAGAGGGGACTAAAGAGAACAGCCCAAACATTTTGAAATAAATATACTCCTAAATAGAAATATGTAGAGAATAAACAGGTTCAAACCCAGAGGTGTTTTGTCTCCTCTCAGGAATGTACCTTCACCAAGATGCGCTCGAACAGCGCTCTGCGAGTGCTCTTCAGCGGCTCGCTGCGCCTCAAATGCAGGAGCGCCTGTTGTCAGCGCTGGTACTTCACCTTCAACGGGGCAGAGTGTGCTGGGCCACTGCCTATTGAAGCCATAATATACCTGGATCAAGGAAGCCCAGAGCTGAATTCTACTATCAATATACACCGAACTTCCTCAGGTACGTGTGCCGAGACCGTGTGAGCAGAGACGGAGTAGAAGGCAGTAGCAGTTACCAAAGGCAGAGAGTGCCATCTGCCTCACAGAGTCAGAGGAGCCAAAGAAAAGGCAGACTAGCGTCCAAGGAACATTTGTTACTCTTATTCTGCTGCCCCAAATTTGGCTATTGATAGTAACAATTACATAATTATTGATTAAGTGGTATTTTCTTGCTATGGTATTTTTCATGGTACTTATTTCGTGCAATTTAGAAATGAAAGAGATTTCTATCCAGACAGTTCTACTGATCTCTGCCACGACATGAATACAGAGACATTCTGTGCTCTCTTAGTCTGTGGAGAAACTGCCTTACTCCACAGTGTCATCCTGGCTTAAAACACTGATATTTGCACATTATCTGTGCACAAAATGAGACCATTTCCTTCTGTAATTTCTACTGTGATTTCAAGTGGGGCACAAAAGTACCTCCAAAGTGAAATAGGAACAATTATTCATTTGCTAAGCAAAGGCAAATTAGTGAAGCCATTCAACATAAAAGGATGTGACACTAGGGAAAGGCACTGTAAAATCTGTGCTTTCTCCATTTGCCTCCCTGTACCACATGACTACATGAAATCTAATGTCTAGAGCTATCACAGGATTTTTTCATCAAAGGGGTAGAGCTGACTGGTCTCCATTAACCCACCTCCAACCAAGTGGTGCTAGTGGGGCACCAGGAGTGGACCTGCATACAAAAGCAATGACTCAGGAGTGGCAAAGCTTACAGGGTGGCAATCACCTTTACAGGGCTTAGCTGTGGAAGCCGAGTACAGCTACCCCATCCCCTTCCCATCCCTGCTAGAAAGATGGCTGGAAGGGTATGAAGCCAGCTCCCAGCTCCCAGTTTGTAAATTTGGGTATTTAAAGCAGTATTTGGGTATTTAAAGCAGCAGGTATGCATCCTATTTAGCCATCCTAATGGCTAATGGCCAAGTGGATTGTGATCTGCTTCAGCTATTGCAGGAAGTGTCAAGCAGCAGCATGGCCAGAGGCACCACATGACTGGAACTGATGTTGCCACATCTCTACCTAAGAGTTTTTATTTCTAAAATTACTGTTCATATTTAACTAAATAGCACAAGCTTGCAACAAACTGCTGTTCTTAGGCACTTGTGACCACCTTCAGTTATGAAATACAAAGGGATTGTGTCTGCTGAAGTAACCTGGCTTTTGTCTTTAACCAGTGGAAGGTCTGTGTGAAGGGATCAATGCCGGCTTGGTGGACATTGCCATCTGGGTTGGCACTTGCTCAGATTATCCACGGGGAGATGCTTCTACTGGATGGAACTCAGTCTCCCGAATCATCATTGAAGAACTGCCAAAATAACTCCCCCTCCCTTTTTATAGTATCTTTTTTTTTTTTTTTTAATTTTGTACTACTTTCTTCAGAATTTATTTCAATAGAGTTGGATGCGAGTACTGGACTGAAAGGCACCGAAGCCTTGCATCTGTAGCCTTTGTCTTGTTTTGCACATTGCAGAGGCTTTTTATAATAATCATTTTAGAATATAAATATCAAACCCAAATTCATTAACTTTTTAAATTCCTTGTTTGATGTAATGCCACCGTTTTAAGAATTAACCCTAACGTTTTGTATCAAATAAATAAGACCTTTTACAAAAAAAAAAAAAAAAATCCAGGCTATTTTATTGATCATTAACCTGCTTAAGGTATTTTACATAGTGTTATGACACACAATTTTTTAGAAGTCTTTATAGATCAAATTCTAAGAAAGTAAATTCAGGTCCTGGCTTTAGCTTTCAGCAAACATACGTAAGATCGACTCTACACACCTGACTGCAGCATAGGACACTCTGCTGTTACAGTCTTGTCTCTCAACAAACTCCTGGTGACTTAAGTGTGACCTAGATGATGTGGTATTAAATACCTTGTTCTCAATAACTAAGCAAAACCAGATTATCTAAGGTCTCCTTCCCTTGGTAGACTGGATTTCAGTGTAACATCTAAGCCTGGCCTCCACTACTAGGATGCCGCCACTAAATGATTTTACAGTTACAAAACTTGGTGTAATAAAATAAGTTGCTCCAATAATTCTCCTGGATTTCAACTTCCAGATATACAGAATCACTTTGGTATTGGTTAGAGGCTAGATATATTAAAGTTTAGAAGATACAGAAATAAGGCAGGTTGAAATGCCTAGGCTTTCAAAAAGTGTACTGGTAAAGTGAAACAATGACATCACAACTATTTGACAACTGACAACACCTATCAGCCAGCAGACCATTAGCTTCTGTGTTTTAAGCATTTTCTTCCAAATGCTGCAACATATTCAAATATTTTTAGAAATTGTACACATTCTAAAGACAAACAATAGTCATCTTTGTATTACAAAATCAATTTTACATTAATGAAATTAAAAAAAAAAAACAGGAAAAGCATGTACAACATGCAGAAATCTATGCTTCCCAGAAATTAAAAGGAAAAAACCCCATTTAAATCTGAGATGACTTTATTTCAGCTATTTAGGATTAAATCTTGTCTTCTTTTCTGAACAGGCTGTGAGATTTCCCCCAGGCACCTCTCAGATGGGTTGCTCTTGCCCGTAGCTGTTGTTGCAGATGCCAGAGGAGCACACCTGCAGTGAGGGGAGCTCTGGGGCTTGCCCAACTGCAAGATGGTGTGTGAGATCTGCTGCAAGCCAGCAAGTTACACAGCTGCTATTTTGTCTCTGAAGAACTGTGATGTTTTCACTGGCTTGGATGATGGTTTTAAGGTATCTGAACACAAACAAGTTACTATGAGCTGAGCTATGGTGTGAATTTACAGAAAGTCAGTTAACATACAGTAAGTGATTGTGCACATGCTTGCAGCCTGTCTTTGCATTTATCCTGAACCATGAGTAAGCTGTTCTGGGCCTAGAGCACACTAATCCAGGGTAGAATGTAGAAAGCTTTAACTCTTTTCTTTATGACTCTTTCATATGTCTTCACAATTTATTTTGGACTCTGGGTGGCAGAGTTAACTCAAATGTTCCATTAAATTCATTCTGTGTACCAGAAAACACATAAACCCAAGTAAGCACCCTCCAAAGGCAAAAGTTAGTAGCTGTTATGGATCTACATAACTTGCATAGTAAAATTCCAGTAAATTTATCTTTAACTAAATACTCACAGCACCTTCTGTAATAAACCCCAAAAGCCAGCCACAATGGCCCCAGATGAGATTATCATTACTGCAGATGAGATTATCAGCTCTATTGGGAGGGGGGGGTTGGGATTGTGGAAGAGAAAGTGTAAATTATTAGTAAAGTTAGTTATACACAGAATGTGGTATGTGGCAATAGTATCTACTAAACCAAAGTGGATTGCTGAGTTAAGATTCAAAATACTGAGCAGCATCTGTAGCTTTCCAGATTTTAACTTAAAATTGGAACAAATTCTCCAGTCTGTTAATTTTTTATTAAAAATTGTTCTTTCTGCTTTTGATTAGTCTGGTAAACAGGAAATTTCTCTAAATGATTATTCAGGATTATTCCACTCCTTATGTAACTGATTATTTCCCCCTACCCTTGAATGGTCTTTGCTAACTTATTTCCTAGTTAAATGATACTTTCTAGATACTTTTTAATATTTTCTTACTAACAGAAGGCAGATGTTAGGGTCAGTAAGGTATTTTTTTTAAAGAACTAAAAAACCCCCAAACCACCAACCCAGATCACAAAAAAGTACGTATCCTTGATGGCAAATACTGGCATGCAAAAAACCATCATTATACTAATTTACTGAGATGTGCTGTAATTTAATTTACCACTAAGTTAGCAATCAATATATTCTTAAAAGCTTTTCCTTAAACCAAATCAGAAGACATTAATGGAACACTCTTTTTAAAGAAAGTCCTTTGCACAGGATTTTTTTAGACTATTTAGACTTTTTTTTTTCAGAGAACATTATTGAAAATAAGCATGGTCATATTTGTTATTACAGTGGTTTGAAAACTGCATCACTACAGGATTCCTAGAAAAAAATCCTCCTTTTAAAAATGTAAGCCCACTTTCAAATATGCATTTACTTAGTGGTCAGATGTATCAGTAATGGAAACAGACTCTGGCACAGAGAGAGACAGAGAGAGAATGGAAAAGAGAGAAAATGAGTTAAGTGGCCAGCAATGCACACAATATACACTTTGGTCTGGTGCTAAAACCAAGTCAAAAACCACAATGCAAGTCTGTCCTGGTATGAGACAAGAACTGGGTTTCATCAGATTGGCAATTATTCAAATCCAAGAATGGACAGCTGTTTTAAAAAAACAATTTCCGTTTCCAAACTGCACCCCACTGAGGCAGCATTTTTGTGTTGGATAAGCAAAGAAGTCTGGAGCATTCCATATGCTAAAATCTGACTAATAACACAGAGGTGGATTCAGAAGACATTCCTTGTTTTAATGAGACTCAGATAGAGATTTAATAAAGTTTTGACAGGCCCCAGAGCTGCTTCCATATGAAGTTTTCCACTTGTGCAGGAGTAGAATATCACCAACTGCTGTCTTGAGACTTGTTGAAACTGCTTGGTTGGTTATTCCAGGCTGGCCAGGATGAATGGAATTGCTGCACAGCTGCCTTCACCCAGTCACAGCACTATTATTTCACAGTTGCAGACATCTGTTTCAAGTAGACATAGCTGATTCAGGGAGGAAGGCAGCAGCACAGGAACACTCATGAGGAGAGATGTTGGCAGGGTTTTACTGTCTCTACATTCTTTCCTCAAAATGCCAGATCAATTCACAGTGTCAAAAAAGACTGTTGACCAAAATTTCTCCCAGATCATAAATACAAAAAATAAAGGATAGATTCCTTCCTAGGAAAACAAGTTTGTACCTTTAATTATTTTCTTTTCTAAAGCCAAGTAAAAAGCCAGACACATTTTCATAAACAACAAAGGTAATACAGCAGGCAGGAGTCACTCTGATCACATTGGGTATAATTCCTTTGTAGAATCCATGAATACCTTCTTTCCTTTAAAGACAGAAAAAACCATTTGATTTTAATTAATGTCTTTAAATAGAAAAAATCAGACATAAAACAAAGCCTGGCATTTTTCTTCTTGCACTCCCATTGAGCAAATTATTTCAGGTTAGAAATAACAATTTCAGACAGTGTTTAATGTGCAAATATTAACTCATAATTTTTCCTTCTGAACATATAATAGTATTATGTAGACTAGTTATTTAGCCTAGGGTTTGGGTGGGTTTTTTTTTTTTTTAATTGTCTAAGTAGAAGGCAATTTACTATCTTTCTTCATGGTACAAGAACTGGTTAAACATCTAAGGTAAGTCAAAATTCACTTTTTGAGAATTTAAGCACTCCTTCCAGAATTTTGATTCTACTGGCCAATAAACGAGAATCTAACTCTTCCCAGTTTAAATCAGTGTTCCTACCAGGGCTGTTACAAAGAGAGAGACATTAAATGTTTCAGACACATTTAATGTCAGCTCCCTATTTCCAGGCTTCACAGAGGCCGAGGACACCTGGAATGATGAGTGCAGTTAACAGATGCTTGGAAGTGCTTGGGTGTGGTTTACACTACCCTGCCTAAGCTGCATTTGTTCACTCATGAGTAGGGGCCCTGGAATGACTGTATTACACTTTTTCAGAACTAATAGGCCTTTCTGCAGACTGCAGCACTGCAGGGCACAGCACCGAGACACCAGAGCTATTTTTGCTCTGAATTGCCTTCAGTCAAAATGGTCATAGTGCTCCTGAACAACACAGTTTTAGTCACTCATTCAGCTGGCACCTCTTCACAGCCCAGGACTCCATTCACATCTCTCCAGCAATATGCTGCAACCCACAAGCACTGCCCAAAGCAAGGGAGTACTGGATGCACATGCAGAGGTGGCCAACCTTAGTAACTACACAGGTCTGTGTGAAAACTCTCACGTGCACTGTGGGGCTCAGGGAAGAAGGTCTGGGAGAAGATATGAATAGGTGTGAGGTCACAGGTCTCTAAAGGGCCTACAGGCAGCTGGGACTACACTACAAATGCAGTCAGGCCCCAGGGTAACCCAGGGACATCAGAATAATCAGCTCTGGCTAGCTCACTTCACCTCGCCAGGAATTTGGATTAGCCACAACTCCCAGCAGCACCACGCCCCTGTCCTGTGTGATAAACTAAAGCAGTTCAAGTGAGACTTCACTGTTTAAGAGCCCCAAACCAGCCAAGTCAATGTCACTTTTTTGCCTGTATATGAAATTTGCTGGGGAAGAGAGAAGGGAGAAAGGACAACAATAGAGACCTGCAGGGGGCAATGACCCTCTCTTATCTCCTCCTTTGTCCTCAGTTTACTGCTGTTGGTGGCATCCTGCACAAAATGACTTCATATAACTAACATTTTGTTTGCTCTGAACTGTGCTGGTTCTGCAAGTCAGCACAGAAGCCAGTAAATAAAGTTCTGATTCTGTAATACTCAGTTTCCAAGACATAAGTATTTAATTTTGCATGCCTACCTCCATGTCCTGCTGATCACATCAAACACCCCAGAGTAAGTGTTATGTTGATCTTGAAGACGAGCTCGTACAACTTGATAGGGATATGTTGCTGACACAGCAAATATTTTGGATACAGCTGCCATCATTATGTACTCCACAGTGTTCTAAAAGCAACAAAAATTGCCAGGCTTGCCTTAAGTATGGCTTAAATTAGCCAATTTCCCAAAATCTTATTAGATTTTTAAATGTTGAACTAAATAACAGATTCCCCCCCTTATAAAACAACAAATTAAAAGAAATGGCAATGTTTACTACATATAGTGCCACAAGTAATACACTGTAGAACATGTGTTGTGCCCTCTTATTCCCATTAAGAGAAACACTTCTTCCAAAAGTAACTACCTTTGCCCAACTTGCACCTGACCAGTTTTCCAGGGTTTAACACCATCACCTGTGGCTTCACAAAGTAACAAAAAAAAATTCCTCCCTCCCAAAACACTTGCCAAAGTAAGAACTTGGTTTTCAAAAACAGCATAATCAGTTGCTTGCTCCTAAAAAGTGAGAAAGTATTATTTCTTTCTATATATTCTACATTCCAATTAATGTATCAATACTTTGTATATTGGGCTGCTCTATACCCTAGACAAATTGAATCAATTTCTATTTATTCACATACCACAACACATTTTTATTCTCAAGCATCATACCAATTTTGTATCTGATACTCTGTTCCTATACTTGTTGTATCTCTGTTTCAAGTCCTCGTATGCCATGAACTGAAGCGCTCCATGTGAAGTTCCGAACAGACCAGGTACAAATCCCTAAAAACAGAACAAAACAAGGTTAAAGGGTAATGCAGAAAACCTAAACAACTTGATAGAGCACAGTTTACACACATACATTTGTTCTCCCTTAATGTAAAAACTGTGCCTGCACTCAGAGCAGTTCTGGGTTGCTTTTCTTAAGAGCAGGCATCACACACACAGGTAATAAATGCTGCTTTTCTCAAATGCCATACAGCCTAAAGTCACCCACTGAGTCACTGAGATCACACAAGTGGCCCAGGGACTCCACCTCACAGAGCACAAGCTGGTAACACAGATCAGGATTGCAAGAACACAAATCAAGCTGTGGTCTTGCAGATGTGCTGCTCAGTGCCTGCCCCTTTCCAGAGACCTGGAGGCACTGAGGGGTTTGGTTCCCACCTGAGACTGGTAAGGCAATGACAGATGCTGGCATCTCACTGAGAAGAGCCACCAGGAGTAAAGGTACAAAAAAATTGCTATGATCAAGCCCTGGATAGAGAAATGTATGTGTCTGCACGGGTGTATATTTCTATATTAAAAATGTATGTGTCTATATAGAATCATAGAATCGTTTAGGTTGGAAAAGACATTTAAGATTATCAAGTCCAGCCATAAACCTAACACTGCCTTGTCAGCCTCTGAACCATGTCCCCATGGGAGAAGAGAGTGAGCTGCTTCAGCAATGTCTTTCTTACACAGACACACAAACACACACACAAGAAAGCTGAAGGGCACAGATGGGAAGCTAACTCATACAAGACTTACAGGCGATTTACCTTAAACAATTAAATCTAAGATTCAAATCAGCTTGAGTGCATTCCTCACCCTGCTCAGAGCACATCCCAAGGCAGCTCAGAAAAGACCAAAGATGTGACAAGGAAGTCTGGGAAATGATCCCCATTTGTAAGAGGCAGTACTGGACAGTAAGAGTATAATATGTAAATATACATCAACCTTTTGCTTCAAAAAAGTTGAAATGAAGGGGGAAAACAGGTATTTTCTGAAGTGTCTCCAGAAGAAAGGAAGGGCAGGAGTTCATTCAGGACCAGGACTAGCTCTGGTAAAATGAGTTGCCAGCTGCATGGGTTCTGAAAAGCACTAATTCTCTTTTTGAAGAGTTGGTCACTTACACTGAAAAAATACAAATAAATGGGGTATTAATCATCTCAGCCAGAAAGGGACTCAAAGCTTGCTGAGAACTGTTGCAAATTGACAATTATAATGGAGTTAGTGACCAAAATGTGGTTAAAAGGACTCAAAGAGCCAAAATTTCAAAACAAAACTATTATTGAACAGTTTAATCTTATTTCCTATGATCCATTTAGGCAAGAAAAAGGAATTAAAAAATGTGTCCAGATGCCCAACTCTGTGTTACACTAAAAAGGGAAGTCCAAAATGTTGAATCAAGACTTATCAGTATACTATTAACAGGTTGGAGAAGGAGAAAAAGAGAAGGGATCCCAGTAGGACCAACTGAAATAGGGTTAACAAGATAAAATGATAAAACTCCTAAATTGCAGAAAAAACCCCAACAACTAAAACTATAGCAGGCATAAAAATCGCACAGATAATACACAAAATACCACTTCAGGGGTCACCCTTCTGCATGCTATATGTAGATTTCTTAAGTATCTCAGACATTCAGAAAATGATTTTTTAGAATTTCTTTGATAAATAAGGGTAAATTTCTTCTCACAGTAGGAAATAATGGTCATGAACTCACCATGAGTGACCATGAACTCATGAAATGCATTAAGGGCTAGCAAAAGTCCCAGGAAAAATACTTTCCCAGATGAGAACAAGTGAAATTAAACCACCTATCTGTATTTTCTCAGCTGTGAGCATGAAGTGAAGTTTGAAGCCAAAGGGCCCCAACAGAGGGAAAAGGACAACTTTGGTTTTCAGAAATCCTGGATCAGAGAAGAAAATACAAGTAACTTAAAAACAGAAGGAGCAGAGAAAACAAGATTATGAAAAATATCAAAGAAAAAATTATCTGGGTCAGCAGAAAAAGGAACAATATGAAACTTGTGGACAGTGATAGGGAAAATCTTAACATTTGCAGGTGATTAGATTTAGTAAAATTACTAAAAGACAGTGGAAGTAATTGTTCTCCAATTGGAAAGAATTAGAATGATGTATTTATATGCTAGAAGAATGAGGTAATGCTTTCCCTACCAACAAAAGAAGAATGTTAAACAATGTTTAAGAGGGCTAAACTTTTAAACTTAAGCCAGAAGATTTGGATAACTTGCACCCAAGAGTCCTAAAGCATCTACTGTTGATACTTGATAAATAAGCACCAGCATGCTTTAAGTCTTGTGTTGATGAGAAAAGCTTCCAAAGACTGAGAGACTTTTAATGTTGGGCCAATATTAAAAAATGCAAGAAGGGAGTGAAGCAACTGTCAGCCAATGTGCCTCAGTAAAATAAGAGCTGTCCCAGGCTTCCACTGATCATAGAAAACAATGTATTCTTATGGAAAAATGTTTCAAAGCAAAACTGTTTTCTTCACAGCACTGAAATATCTTGGCTGAGGAAGTTTCTGAAACATATTCATATTCTACTCTCTTATTCTTAGAATAATTCAATACAAAATTCTTTCTTGCCACAAAATTTGATAGAATCTAATATTTATTTTGATCTATAATATGATTGTAATGGTAAATTTAAAAATAATTTCACTTAATGTATTTCTTATTATTTTTTACTTTAATATTCCAATTATATCTTTAGAAGATCTTTGCCATGAGGGCTTGGCAAGATGAACTGTTTCTCAAAGAAGTCCTTTTAGAATTCTCTTTTAGAGAATTAGGAAAATACACAGAATTAAATACATAATTAGAAATTTAAATGGTGAAGCACATAACTCTGAGCAGCAGACACTGGGAATAAAGAAGTATTTTAAAGTTGGCTTAAAGAATTTTAAGTGCTGAAAATCCAGGACGAGGAAAATGTCCCTTTGGTTAGTGTTTCAAAGGTCACCCATCACAATAAAAAGAAACACAGGCAAGTGTACACAGTGGAAAGCCTGTGCTTCTTAGAGAAGAGGGGAACAAGGTTCATTTGGTGATGTGGTACTCACATCACTGCCTGAAGTGTTTGACAGCACTCAAGCCAGTCTCTGCTATATATTTCAAAAGAATGCAGCAGACACCCCTTGTAATCTCTTTAGTGTTGCTTTCATTTGGGCTTTCAATGTGCCAAAGACCTGCAGTATCAGAGTGCCCTGCTCTCACAACTTGTGCAGAACAGACACTGAAGTATGCCATTATCAGCTTATGCATCTTGATTCCTTCATGGTGAAAAACAATACAATCTTTTATGTGAAAGCTACTTAGGCTTATGCCTCTCTGTAGAACCTGCAACTAAAGTTAAAATCAAGATGGCCAAATCTCAATGGATTTTGCTATGTACAAGTACAAAGACAGAGAAAGCTTACAAGTTTCTCATTTACTAGAAGAAAATAACATAAGCAAAACCATAGCAAAGTAAAGAGAGCTAAGTGCCTTAGCCATTAAAGGACCAGAAATAGTATTTTAGCCTCAGAGCATAGAATCTTGCCTACCAAAGGTGAAATGACAACACAGAGCTGTTCAAATATACTTCACTTGATAACGAACACATATTACTGCTATGACTTTTGTTGTCAGCCTACTACACTATTATTCTCAGTCTTGATGAACCGGGATTTTACTTTAATCTCCTTAAATTTTCTACACTTCCTGTATATTTTATTGTTGTCTATCAAGCATTGCTCTATTTCCAATTGCTGCTTCTACATCATCACTAAAAGAGAACAAAAATTGCACGTACAGAAGTACGGAGGCCAGGAAAAATGTTAGTTGCATTCCTGATTGATGTTTTAGTAGTCAGTCACTCTAGACTATAAATCTAACAGTTTCTTAAGAGCTCAGCATATTTTATGTTTTCCTAAAAGTGCCAACTCCTGCAATCTTACAATTACTTTACAATGTTTGGTCTCTCCTGCCACAGCACTCTTAATATTCAACTACACAGAAAAGCAATTTTAGAGTTCAGATCTCCAACAGATCCATAGGTGTGCTGTGCAGCAGAGCAGCTCTGTCCCCAGTTATCTGGGGGATTGAGGCCAAAAAACAAAGCCTAATGGACGGAGGGTGTGTAAGACCACTCACTGATGATTACTGGGATACTTAGTGAAGGAAAGACTCCTCCCTTTTCAAAACCAGGCCAAGTCCAAGAGGAAAAACTTACTGAGGAAACCAGATTCATACAAACTACAGTTTGATGCACAATCAATACCCAGCAGAGCTAATAAAGACAGCTTTGATACCTGCTAGAGAGTGATGTATGCTGACATTACCAGTCTTGTGCCTCAAAGGACTGAAGGATTTGCTCAGATCAGTAACAACATCTGTGCAATAAAGAGCAATACTGAATTGCTTGGACAGAAGTATCATTTTTAGAAGACTAATCTCAAACAGAAGGAAACTCCTTCCAGATTTTATTTCCTACTCATGGTGGTACTATTCAAGATTGCCTTACTTGCTACATGGAATGCTATCTGAAATGAAGATTATGATGAAAAAGAACACATTTGTGTGTACTACAACTCCTGTGACTCAGGGTAATTAGCAAAACCTTAGCTGTCCAATTTCAAATAGAGCAAGAAAAACTGCTCCAAACATTGAAAATGGAGGAAGGCTAAAGTATGTACAAGTCAAAGAGCCACTGAAGAGATGAACTGTTCCCCAGTACAGACAAGGTTGAGAGAGTCCTGACGTCAAGTGGAAGTTGCTCAGTGTGCATACTTATACAGGTCACTCAGGACCTATCTGGGTCACCTTCTTTGCAGATTTAAGCAAGTAATTTGCTCTTTCAAAGAAGTAGCTGGTTTAGTTCCTCACTTGCAGATTAACACTACAAAGAAGTGTCTAGTGCCAAAGGCGACACGTGCTACCCGCACGAGTAATCTGAAAAGAAGGGTGGAAGGATATCTTCAAACCTAACAGATCCAAGAAATTAGAACTTATCTACATGGAACAGAGCAGACATCCAGGCAGGCAAATGGGAAATCCTGATCATTTCAATTTTGGAATAAGCCAAGTGCCTGGTTCCTGGAGTTAGAATTTGGCATTCACTGCCATGAAGCACACCAGTCTTACAGCATAGGAAAGATACTATTTTTCACTGAAAATAAAAGAAATTAATATTCAGTAATCAGGACAATTTCTAAGAGTTAGTGGTCTTGTTCCCCACTCCTGGCAGTGTTCAAAGCCACGCTGGATGTGGCTCTGAGCAGCCTGCTCTAGGGAAAGGTGTCCCTGCTCATGGCAGGGGGGGTTGAAACTAGATGATCTTTAATATCCCTTCCAACCCAAGCCATTCCATGATTCTATGATTCTACAGCATTACTTGCAGGAGAAGAGCCAGACTGAACTAAAATAGGTTTCTTCACAACTTCCAGGCACTGATGAATGCATCTTGATGTCATGACCTGAAGGGAGGAGGCAAAAAGTCCAAATCCAATTGCCATCTGTTTCCCTAAATTAAAGGGAACAAAAACCCCACACATATGCAGACCATATTTAGAAGTCTGCAAATGTCATGTATCTACTAGAGATGACAGATTACAGACATCAATAACTAGAGGGCAAATAAGCTGTTGTGAAACTATCCATTGTGAAAGAAAAGTTAGCTAGTACTTTAGTCATGTTATCTCCCACAAGGTGTCAAAAAGACAGAGGTAAGGGACAAAATGGAAGAAAGTACTATCAGCAAGACAGATTACATTATTGCTGCCCTGCTTAACCAAACTCTAATTATAGCAAGACTCAAAAAAATTACAAAGCAGTTTATAGTTTACCCTCCTAACAGCCAACAGAAAAAGCTTACAATGTATTCTTCAGGATTTCCTGTATTTCAACAGAATAATGGCTTTTCTTCTGATTAAGCCTTTTTGCTGCAGTTCTTCAGTGGGAAGGACTCGCAGAAAAAAAGTAAGTGAACTACGACAAAAAAATTTTTACTTGTTGACTAATATTTAGAAGTCTCACTGTGCTACTGAGTGGTGCCAGCCAATCCTGGAATTTTTCTTACATTTGATTACCTTATATAAGCCACGTATGCCCTCTGTCTTGTAAATCTTTCTAAGAGCATCCCACATCCCTCTGTACTGCCGCTTGGATGGATCAACGCCAGCGTTGTACTGCAGCACAAGCCGAGTCTTCGTTACCCACACGGGGTTTGTAATACAGAGAGTCATGGCTCCTGAGAACAGGCAGAAGTTAGAGTGATTGTTATGCCAACTCCACAGCTTGTTCCAGTTTGCTCAGTCCAATATAACACAGGCTTCTACAATGACAAAGCTACTTAGCCTACCACAGTATTCATATTATTTAAAACAGGTGAAGCTTATGCCCTCTGTTGTTCCCTCACAATCAAGTCCAATCTACTCCTGCTCAGGGTACTTGTGCAGAGCACATGGCTTTTTGCATATTCCTAGTACACCCCCTTTTTTGCCTCACATTTCCACAGTTAGTAGTATAATACGTAGCAGATAGGAAATGTAAATAATTTCTGATTATCTGAGTTATTCTTCAGGTATCCAATCATTCAAAATTTAATGAACATCTCAGTGAAGCCTTCTTCTTTCCAGGTCCAGGTGTTAAACATTTAGCAAGTTAACAATCTGACAGCAGCAGATTTCTACAGTTATATTTTGGGACACAATAAAGTAATAAACATGGAAAATTCCTATACACAACGAAAACAAGGACAAAAGACATTTTGACAACTGCTAATTCTGTGCAAAACTGAAGGACCACAGTGATCCATCCATTCGTGTTAGAAATCATTACTTTATTTACAGATAATAACTGACTGCATTTGGGCTGGAACATTTACACTTGCCACCTGTAAGAAAAAGCTGCAGTGACACAGAAAGGCAGGTAGCAGCATATGGAAAGGTCAGAAGTGAACATTAATCTTCTTTGCATTTCAACTCACCAGCCTCTGCAGCTGACACTAAGTGTTCGCTTGCACTGAGACTTTCCATCTTCCCTTCCTTCTTGTAAGCTTTGATGGCATTGTAACTGGAAAATTTAAAACATAATTTAGCAAAGGTGAAAACAAACCTACACCACAAAAAGCCAAGCCCAGAATGACACCCCCCCCCAATCACAATGGTACAGTCTCTGAAAAAAAGGTATCTAAATTATCTTTGTTTAATTGATTACTTGATCTCTGAGCAGTTAGCTCTTTAAAGTGAACTATGGTGATACATATTTCAATTGTATTCTTAAACTGTCAGTATCAATGGGACTGCATCTTGAAAATTATTAGGTATCGATAATTAACTTCTAAAAGAAATCTAACTTCACTTAGCTAGCCTCCTTTTTATTGAGAGCAACAGTGGCAGGTATCTATCCTCTGTCTCAGAAATACAGAGCTTTCGTCTCTTGATCCAGTTTGCAATCTTTGTGGATTAAGAAACTGTCCACAGAAGCTAAACTGTCAATAGGAATCTACAGGAAAGTTTAAGGACTGAAGTACAACAATAACAGAGTCTAGACAGCTGTCAAGTGAGATTTTCATAGGCATACCAGCCAACCAGTCCCTAAAATTACCAGGGATCAGCAGTAAATCAGGTCATAGAGTTAATGAAGTAGAATATTAAAAAACCAGGCTTTATGAGCAAAGTCCACCAACTGACAAAAGCAATGAAAGAACGGTCACTAAAATGATTAAAAACATTTAGTTTTACTAGAAAACTTCATCATGTTCTCTAATTCTTAAGAAACCAATTTAGGTTTTCGTTTTTTGTCAGGTTTTAAGCACAGTGTATTGGCACTTTTAGAGGATTCTTCAGGAATAGTATCACCTTCTCTGAAGTTCCTTAGTATTTTCACAGCATCACTGTACCTGACAAAGGAACAGGTGTCTGACTCAAATTGCTTAAATTCCAAAACAGCAAATCATAACAAAGGGTAACAGACCTGGACTAACTAAGAGAATCACGAGTTTGTAAGTGCCTGAGCACACTTCTACCTCACAAAGATGCAATGTGTATCTGAACATTACACTGTGCAGGGTATGACACATTTCACAGTTCTACTTACAAGAAAAAGTAAAGTCCCCAGGAAGCCCCTGCTCCCACCATGTTTGGAGTTACCCCTTGATATAAGCCTCGCAGTCCTTCGTGCTTCCAGACAGTGCTCATACAGTGGAGAATCCCATTGTATTTTGGCCTCAGCTCCAAGCCATCGCTTACTACAAAAGAAATAAATTATATTGCAAAACGTTTCAGGAAGCATAAAGTTCAACTGTATCCAAGCCACCACAGAAGTCCACAGCCTCCAAAGCAAGCTACAAATGAACATGAAACCTAACTGATCACCTGTATTACAAAAGTATTATTTCACAACTATGCAAGAGTTGGGGTTTATGGCTTTGTAAGTCTAGAGTTCAAGAACTTAAAGAAAAAAAGGTGGTGACAAAGAAACAAAAAAAAGAAAGAGAACCCTTTAGCCAATAAGAGGAAAGTTCTTATCAATGTGACAAGGCTAAATAAATGCACTGCTGTGCAATTTTGATAAGCAGCAGCTCTGAATTGTTTTGTATATTCTTTTTAGCACTCCAGCAATTTTGCATCATATTTCAAGTGATACGGATGAGGTCCTTGACAAAATATTTCTCTAAGTTGCTTAAACAAGTCCCAAATAACAACTCTTAAATTCAATTTTTCTCTTTAAAACATTCTACAAAACAAAACAATGGGTCACAGCTCACTGATTCCCAAGTCAGTTTTTACCAGAATACTCAAAGGTTACTTCTGTCAAAAATTCCTGTGCTCCTCTACTCTCATTGGATGTATATGCAGGAAAACACCACATGCATACACTGCTCCCATCTAATAACCTAACAGCTCGTTGTCCAAATAGTCAGAAAACATCACCTCAAAAATATAAAAAATACACAAGTTTTTGTTTGATGGATCATGGAGAACATGGATGACCACAAAACTTAGAGTGGTGACTACTATTGCTCCTACCATAACAGCAAGGGAGTAAGTTGATTACTGATGACATACACAATATGGGGCATGGTGAGATGACAAGAGGTAACAGACACAAGCTGAAAGACAGGCAGTTCTGACCAGAACTTTTTATCCAGCAGTGACCAAACACTTGAACAAGTTGCCTGAAGAGCATCTTTGGAGCTACTCAAAACTCCAGCACACAAGACTGAGCAAACTGGTCTAAGCAGACCTTATATGAGTAGGGGGTGAACTCCTTAGCTCTCTTCTGACCTAAATTATTCCATGATGTCAACATAGCAGCAGCTTTCATTCTTAATATAGACATAAGGCTAGACTGCAATTGTACTGAAAATTAATTTCGAAGTTTTACAGTCAGCATAGTTTTTGTGTTCCCATCGAGATTAATCCTGGTAAACGGAGAATTTCTGTTCAGTGCCACATTTGATACTCATTGCCCTTGACCTGTGTGTACAGTACTGTACATCATGACAGACTTCTGCATTAAAGACAAAATGCTTTTTCTGAGCACGTTGTGACAAGGCCCCTGCACAAGCACTCAAAACTAGAATACAAACACCTCTTGTCTCACTCCTGAATGAGCACTGCTAGAGCTTTCCCAAAGTCATTTCTGATTTTTTTTTACCATGCAGTCCTAGATCAAGCTTATAAACATACTAAACAACATGGGAAATCAGAGACATGAATGCAAGTCTGTCAATGATGCTGCCAAGAATTTTCACATTAATTTCTGGTATCAGCTCTTACTCCCTGGTTGAAGACAAAACACAGGAGTTGCTATTTTCAACCCAAACAAGCATGTGAAAGTATATGACCTGCAAAAGCCACCTAATCTAAACCTGTACTCAAACCAGATCTAATTAGATCTGGTTACTTAGGGACATGACCAGTTTGACTCCTGAATGTTGCCAGGGCTGAGGAGATTACAATCTCTCTGGGTAACCTTTTCCAGTATTTGACCACTCTCACAGTAAAATAACTGGAATTTTCCACATTCACACTTGTGCCTATTCCTTCTTGCCCTATTAACTATTTATCTCCAAGAAGAATCTGGCTTTACCTTGTCTGTGTTCTCCAACAACATTGTCATACACTGCACTTGTATCTCTCCTCTGTGTTTCTTTTCTGAGGCCAAACCCATCCTCTCCTCTTGGCCTGTTCTCCTATGCCACGTGCTCCAGGCCCTTCACCAGTCTGGTGGCCTCCACTGGCATCACACCAGTAGGTCACTGCCTTCCAAACTAGACACAGCACCTCTGATGTGGTGTTACAAGTGGAAAATAGAGAGAAAAGTGCACTTCTGCTGCCTATGCTTTTCATAACTCAGCCCAGGATGTGCCCCTCTAGGGCATGCAAGGAAGGGCTTCAATCCGACGTTGCAAAAAGTCTTTGGAAATGTAATGTTCTACATTTTGTAGAACGTCTTTGTGATAGTTTGGTTTTGAGATCTTAAAACACCCACGTATATATTCAAGAAAACAATCTAAAGATACAGTAAAATGTTTCAACCACTCTAAAAGAGAATATGATAAATGGGGGATGTGTTTCTCAAATTAGCAGAAAAGTCAAGAGAAGTTGCCATGCTTCCCTGTGGAAAAACAAACTACCTAAGAGTTTTCTGCAAAACAATACCACTATTGTTAACAACCAAGGTTATTCCAAGCCATGCTTTGGGTGGTGAAAATCTTTGGTATCAAGGTGAACTTTGAACGAAGGTTTGGGACAACGTGCTTGTTAAAAGCGGGCAGTCATTCCATGTCCTCTGGCACTGGTGTCATGAAGGGGAGGGAAGACGCTGGCCAGCTCCCTGATCTGTCTGGAAACAGGAGCCCAGCACAATTTACAGTCCCCAGAAGTGACAGGAAGCACAAGCTTTGGGATAGCGGGGCAGAGAATGGGAGACCGAGCCTTTCGGCTTACGGCCAGTTTGTTCCAAGCCGTGGGGCTGCCCCGCCGGCACCCGCGCTC
>VZRZ01004834.1:216915-262333 GCA_013398175.1 Climacteris rufus
GCGCGCGTGCGGCCGCCCACGGGGGGGGGGGGGGCAGAAAAGCCCGGCAGGTCCCGGCGAGCTCGGGCACACCTTTAGCACAGGGCGGCGGGGGGCAGCCGCTCCGGCCTCACCTGCGAAGCGGATCTTGACGAGGTCCAGCGGGTGCAGCGCCAGGGTGGACAGGACGCCGCCGCTCATTCCCGCCGCCAGGTTCTCCAGCCGCACGTGCCGCAGCACGGAGCGCGCGGGCGCATCCCGCGCCAGCGGCTCGCGCGCGGGGCACGCGGGGCCNGCGGGGCTCAACCCCTCTCGCGCGAGAACGGCCCGCGCGGCGCGTCCGGTCACGTGAGCGCGGGGCCGGCGGCGGAGCGGGGCGGGCGCCATGCGCGTGAAGGTGCTGAGCCGCAATCCCGATGACTACGTGCGGGACACCAAGCTGGACCTGCAGCGCGGTGAGCGGGGCTCGCCCGGGAGGGATGAGGGCGGCGGGCGGGGGGGGGGGGGGNAGGAAGGCAGGCAGGCAGGCGTTCGGAGGTCCCTTCGGCCCCGCTCCGCGCCGGTGCCCGCCGGTGCGAGCCGCGGGCAGTGGGCGCTGGGCCTCCCTCCCTCCCAGCGCCGGGAGTTTTTCCCCGCCGGCAATCCCAACCCTCACGATTTGCGCGCCGGGCGCCGCCGGAAGCTGCATCGCGGGCGGCCAGAGCGCGGTCTGGAAGCGGCGCCGGGGCTGGAGCGCGGAGCTGAGGCTTTAATCCCGTCCTGGGGCTCCGAGGTTACGCTCAGTGTTACCTAGGTTACCCTTTGCAGTTTTTTGCACTCAGTGCTGCTGTTCATTCCTGGTACATAGCGTTTTGCTTCTTGCATATCCTTTACTAAAACTGGCAAAAATTGTGTCGATTTTACGCACAGGATAATAGCGTCTCTTGCTTGGAAGGGACTGTGCTGTGAGCGGGGACATCTTCAGCCAGATCAAGTTGCTCAGAACCCTGATGGGGCATGTGCGACCTCCTTCTAAAAAATGTGTTACTTCTATCTAGCTACGTTTGCCCTCTTTTGCTTTAAAACCATAGTCTATTGCCATATTATAAGAAACCCTGCTATAAAGTCTGTCCTCACTCATGGAACCCCTGTGGCCCCAGTGAGGTCTCCCCGGAGCATTCTCTTTTCCAAGCTGAACAATCCCAACCCTCACATCCTCTCCTCATAGGAGAGGAGCTCCATCCCTCTGATCATCCTTGTGTCCCTCCTCTGCACCTGCTCCAACATGGGTTTCTAATGTATGTGTTCCTTCTGTTGCAGTTCCAAGGAACTATGACCCTGCATTGCATCCATTTGAGGTCCCACGAGAGTACACAAGAGCTCTGAATGCCACAAAGCTAGAACGTGTGTTTGCAAAACCATTTCTTACTTCACTTGATGGCCACAGAGATGGAGTTAATTGCATGGCCAAACATCCAAAAAGCTTGTCTACAGTGCTGTCTGGAGCTTGTGACGGAGAGGTAAGCTTACAAACCACAACAAAGAAGGTACCTTCCTTTCTTATTTTCTTTTTTCTTTCACTTTTGTGTTTTGTTGGATTGTTTGGTTGGTTTTATCACACCTTAGTTTTCTATCTTCATTCAACATGATACTGTTATCTTCACTCAGAAGGTGCAGCTGTCCAAAGTCACTCTATCAACTCCCCTCTGCAACTGGACAGGGGAGACAAAATGTAATGAAAGGTTCATGAGTTGATAAAAGGACAGGAAGAGATCACTCCCCTGTTGCCAGCAAGGGCAAAACAGACTGAACTGGGGGTTATTAATTGAATTTATTGCCAACAAAATCAGAGTGGGATAATGAAAAGTAAAATATGACCTTAAAAACACCTTCCCTCTGCCCCTCCCTCCTTTCTGGGCTCTGCCTCCTCCCCCCAGCAGCACAGGGAGATGGGGAATGGGGATTATGGTCAGTCATCATAAGTTGTTCCAGCTGCTACTCATGGAGAGGGTCCTTCCTCTGCTCCACTGTGGATTCCCTCCCATGGGCGACAGTCCTTTGTGAACTTCTCCAACGTGAGTCCTTCCCACAAACTGCTGCAATGTGGGTGGCTTTTCCACAGGGTGCAGTCCTTCAAGAACAAGCTGCTTCAGCACAAGTTCCCCACATGGTCACAAGTCCTAGGAACCTGCTCCAGTGTAGGCTCCTCTCTCCATGGGTCTACAGGAGCCTGCTCCAACACAGGCTTCTCATGGATTCACAGCGTTCTTTGAGTGCATCTGGCCTGGGTCTCCTCCACAGGCTGCAGGTGGATCTCTGCACTCCCATTACCTCCTCCATGGGCTGTGGGGGCACAGCTGCTTCACCATGGTCTTCACCTTGGGCTGCAGGGAAACCTCAGCTCCTCCCCCTCCTTCTCCACTGACCTTGGTGTCTGCAGAGTTACTGATCTCATGTAACCTCACTCCTCTGTTCTCTGATGCAATTACATCTGCCCACTAGAGTTTTCTTCGTTCTTAAATGTGTTACCACAGCGTCATTACTGCCATTTCTTATTAGCTTGGCCTTGGCCAGTGGTGGGTCTGTGTTGGAGCTGGCTGGCCTTGGCTCTGCTGGACATGGAGGAAGCTTCCAGCAGCTTCTCACAGAAGCCACCCCTGTAGACTCCCACTACCAAAACCTGCACATGTCGTGATTGCTTTTTGCTGCTCACCTGTCCCCCCCTTCTCCTCCTGAAGAAGTTAAACTGCTGCAGATTAAAAGGATTGCATGAAGTCAGATTAGCTAGGGAGAGGGGGCACACAGCCAAAAACTTTTTGGAATAACACTCTATCATACTGCCTAGAAATGCTAGCCTTACATTTGTTTGATTATTTTGCATAGGTGTTATAAAAAGCAAGCAAGGACATTTTAATTGGAACTAGCTGCAGAAAAAAAGACCTGTCTTTTCTGTATTTTCTGTCTTTTCTCACCCTTACACTGCTCATTTGATAGTGCTTGTGTATTTTGAAGGTGTCTTTTGGGTAGTTGGTTGCTTTCTGCTTTTTGTAGAACATGAATATGTCATGCAGTAGTATAAGGGAGGTTTACCTTTTCAGAGAGAAGCAGAACAAATTTATATGAAACTTTAGCCAGATTTCTTATCCACTTATAGAGTGAGTAAAATACTGAGTACTATAAATACATAAAAATATAAATACTGACCTTTATTTCTTTGTTGATTTTTTTTTAATGAGCCCAAAAGATTTGAAGCTGAAATCTCTGTGAGAGGTGGACATCTATAGAGAATGTAGGACACCAACTGGACTGAAAATGTTCTATTGGTTCCAAAGGCTATTGCTTTGTGCTTTTGTCTTTAGAGGGGTATTTTTTTGCTAAATTTATAACTGCTGCTGTTTTCTAGCAAGAATTCTAGTTCAAAAATAGGGGAATGCAAAATGCAGAAAGTACATAGCTTAGGTTGGGGAAGGGGGTAAGAAGGAAAGAGCCTCACTTTTAAAATTTTTTTCAAGAAGTGAATAATTAAATAGTTTTTAACATGATGAAATCTGACCAGGGTTCAAGCCAACTCTGCCATGTCATTACAACATGTGTGATCTCTTGTGCTTGAATTTTGAACTGCAGTTGTGGCCTGTAAAAAGTTCAGAGAATATTTCCTTCTATGTTTTTAACAGGTTAAAATTTGGAACTTGACCAAACGGCAGTGTATTCGCACTATACAAGCCCACGAAGGCTTTGTTCGAGGCATGTGTGCCCGTTTCTGTGGTACATCATTCTTCACTGTAAGTATAATGTGTCTCCTTAATACTGTGCAGCAGCACAGTGCCTGTTCACCATCTGCTTTCCACTGAGAAGCTTGCTCTCTGCCATGCAATATTTAAATGTTGTATGAATACACTTATTAAATTTGTCAGTGAACCCGCCAGTTCTATTGACGGTGAAATTTTTTCTGATGCTGTGATACAGATGCCATTCAAGACTATTAAAAAGATAAATACCAGGAAATAGCTAACAGATGGTCATGTAATTAAAACTTGAGTAAACTAGTTTTCATTAATGTAGTAAATAGATTATGTTCATTTAAAGATGTAGAAGCATGTAAAAAAGTAACCATTTGCATATACTATGATGGAAGATCATCTGATTAAGTCAAGATAATTCCACGTGAATTAAGCTTTATTAACTTCAACCACAACAGATTCAGCTGCAGGTGAACTGCCTGGAAATAGTATGTCTTCTGTTTGCATTAAAACAGTTCTAAGATGACACAATAAGAAAACTGTTTTTGAAAATGGAAGTGTCCTGAGGTTTTACTTTGTTTGAACTGGTCACAGAAGAGCCATTTTCACTACAGTATATTTATCTTTTCTGAAGTATATACCAGGTCACATAGGATATAGGGGAAATCACAGTAAAAAATCTTAAGTGCCGCCAAATCAGTGGCTCCCCTTTTGTCAATCCCTCTGCCTGAAAATTGAGAGAGGGAGAGAAGAAACAGTAGTAGTGGGGTCAGGGAGGGGAAGATAAACTTGTAAAGCTAATATTATTTTAGGCCTGTTTGCCTGATCCAGGTCACTGCACAGCCATGCAAAAGCTTGTGCTGGCATTAGTGCAGGAGGTAGAACAGAATTTGGAACAGGCAACCAGAGCAACTGAGGTGGAAAGTGCCTTTTAACTGATTACATGCTCATCAAAGTGATTTCCAGAAGGTAATTTGCAGTTTAAGGTGCCAGTTGATTAAAAATCACAAAATGTAGCCTTAAAAAAAAGCCACCATTCCAGCTCACCTTTTTCCTATTCAAGGATCTATTTCCAAAACTGGAAGAGTTTTGTGGATTGAGCTGGATGGGGAGTAGGTGGAGGAAAGGTGGTGGTGGAAAACAAGTGACAAACTGGAGATCAGTCACCTGCACAAGCACACAGATCCCCAGACAATCTCTGAGCAGTGGCCACTATGGAGCTGGCCACCACCTCCTCTTTCTGCTCCCACTACCCCAGTTTTTATTGTGAAGCATTGTTCCATGGTATGGAAAACTCCTTTGGCCAGTTCAGGACACCTGTCATGCCTGTGTCCTCTGCCAAGGCCTGTTTGCTGACAGGGAGGCAGGAATGGTGGAGGCAGAGTGGGAGCAGGGGAAATGCCTCAGCACTGTGCAAGCACTGCTCAGTGATAGCAAAGACTCGGATGCTGTATCAGCACTGTTTAGTCACAAATCCAAAACACAGTGCCAGGTTGGGCTGCTGTGAAGAATGATCACTCCAGCCAGACCATGTACATGTTTAACAAAGTATTATGACCAGGAGAGCTGATCTGCAGCTTGGAGGTATAAAATGCAACAGTGACCAGGAAGGAGAAAGCACTTGTGTATGGCACAGAACATTGCTTTCTGAAAGGCTGCCTGCATTTAATTGCAAAGCACATCTAGCAAAATAGAAGGGAATATATTTATGTAAAACTGTACATACTTTCTCCAATATTTGCAGGTTGGTGATGACAAAACTGTAAAGCAGTGGAAAATGGAGAGCCCGGAATATGGAGAAGAAGAAGAACCTATTCATACAATTCTTGGAAAGGTAGTAAATTTGAGTTTTGGTTTTCCCGTATCTCTTATTTTGAATTAAGTTTGCATCAATTTGTATCTAAATTTTGAAGGAGAGAGAAATAGTTTGATATCACCTGCTATCATAATGGGTTGTAAGGTGATGGCATCAGATTTTATAATGGCACTTTTAAAGTGTCTTCACATTTTTATTACATTTATTTTACATGTAACCAGAAAGAACTACCTCAAATGCCACCGAAAACTGCTTAGCTCTGTTTCTACAAATTATCCTTTTCCTGCAAACTGGTCACATTTTTCTGTAGTCTCTTCAGATGTGTTGTCAGTGCTTAGTTTGCATTAAGTAACTTTCTTTTCATGCCAATTCCTCACAGCCATTCAATACAAAATATTAACTTTGCATTTTTCTTTCTGACAAAAGCCGACCAAAAATACGTACTTTGACACTTTCAATTTATGATCAGCTTATTTTAGGAAAAACATTAATTGCTTTATTAAAATAGATAGTTTGAAACTCTTTAGTTATTGCAGTGTCTGTGGAATCCATTCAGGTCCCCACTGAAAATTCAGTTGTAGTCTTAAAATTTTCCTTTGCTTTAAAGTCAGCCAGAATTTTGTAAATATGCTTTTGGTGCCATCTCCATTGCAAATTAACAAGAAATGCATCAATGCACCTTAAATGAAAAAGAAAGCTGGCCTACTGGTAGGGATATGTCTGATAAGACTTAGTTTCTGGTAGCACTGGTGACTTAATTTTCAGTGATGTAAATGAGTGAAACCACGGGAGATCCATGTGCAATGATTTGTTGATCTTTTTTCTAACAGAACATACTTGTGTCTTTATGCATACAATTGGGTTTTTAAATTTCTGCATTTTTTTTTTGTTTGTTTTTCCCTTAAAGACAGTGTATACAGGAATTGATCACCACTGGAAGGAACCTGTTTTTGCCACCTGTGGCCATCAAGTGGACATTTGGGATGAACAAAGGACAAGTCCCAAGTGTTCTCTGACTTGGGGTTTTGATAGCATAAGCAGTGTAAAGTTTAATCCCATCGAGGTAATGCTTGTGTTTTATATTGGAAATCAATATTTTTCTTGAGCAGTATGAGATACAAATTCTGTTTACACCGTCGTGAATTGTTTTTTCCAAATTTAGATTTTTAGTTATATTTTAATGTAGTATTTAGGGGAGTGTACATGGAGGTTTTTATGGCTATGTTGTTTTGGAATATATTATCATATAATTTTATCTATGTTTTGTCTCTGTCAGTGGAGGAGAGGAGAAACAAAAGCAGGGCAGTCTCCACTCTGCCTGCAACAATACATACCTGGTACCTCAGTCATACAGTGTAGCAGTTATGTGGCTGTGGAGTTGCCAGTTCCTCTGTTCCAGTTTTGTACTACCTGTGACTGAGACTTCTCACCTCTCCATGGCAAAACAATTGCATTTGATCCTTTACAGCACTTCCTATTGCACCCCTTGACTGGGCTATGCTCACAGATGAGGTGTTTGTCAGGAGTTGCCTGTTAGTTTTAAAGTAGAGGGCACTGCGTGGGTTGTGAATCTTACAGGGAAAGATATTTAAAATGGTTGTACTGGATAATTAGCTGCACTCAAAAAATTATGAATGTATTTCCTTGACTGAAAAAGAAACTTTCTGATGACCAGCTTTGTGAAATAGCTTAGGTATCTGATGGAAGCTGTTAACCACACTCTACAAGTATTTCAAAGACCCTATACACTGTTTTTCTTTTTGGTTTTTATTTTCAGACTTACCTTTTGGGAAGCTGTGCTTCTGATAGGAATATTGTGCTGTATGATATGAGAAAATCAACTCCATTAAAGAAGGTAATAGTTTTCTTAATAACATTAATTAGTGGCACTAATAATCATACTCAGTATGTTAATAGCTGGTAACTGTCGGTGACAGCAGAGAACAGGAAGCTCTGAACTGTGAGTTCACTGAGTTTTCATTGTCTGAGTCTTCTGAGTTTGAATTAATGTTGGGATTTAAACAATGCAGAGTTAGAAGGGCCCTTTTCTGCATTCAGACGGGCTGTCATGCTCACTCCGTTGTAATTCTTGATCAAGTGCCTGACCTGACAGCAATTTCGCAATAAGAACTTTATGTTCCTGTATTGCATTCTGTCTGTGTATGTGTGATTTTTTTTTTTTTTCCCAATTTATTTTCTCCTCTTTGCCAGAAGGAAAGAAGGTGACTTCACCACTGGAGAGCCCTACTCTGCATTAGAAAAGGTGTTTTTCTTTTGCAGGGAGATAAAGCCATTCCTACACACCTGCACATTCAGAAATCCTTTGCAGTGTAATCAAAATTGTGTTTATATGTGGAACTTACCAATGACATGAAGATTCCTATTTAACAGAATATATGTAATTACTTTGGACAAGAAGCCAGTAATTCATACACATATGTGAAACCTCAATCCAGTTCAGTAGTTTTGAGCCCCAGAACTATCCTAACAATATTCTGCTTGAAATGTAATATTCTGTTTTGTGAATATGCACTCAGTGTTCTCCTGAGTTACATACTGTCTGTAGTGTCTTTGAACTGATATACACTAGAACATTATAATGGTACTTAGTTATTAAATAGGAATGTTGTAGGAATAACAGTATTTCTTTCTCTCCCTGTGCCCCAACAATTTTTAAGGAAGCTTCACTTGGACCACTGAGACAGTGCTTATGAAAACTTGTCAGTGCTGCCAGTTGGAGACCTGAATGTTGAAATGAACACAGCTGGTGCTTGTAGAGTTGCAAGGTCCAAGGATGCAGTTTGAGCCCTTGTGACCTAAGTTTGTTTTGCATATGTATATATGCTAAATATATAAAACTGTACATACATGTGCATGTAGACCTGTGGGCACATGTGTATATATGTGTAGCTCATGTAAGCAATGTGCTTGGCTGCATTTCCTGCTGGAGGAGTAAAACGCTGATGGGTGCTTCCTTGCATCCATGGACACGGGACTGGCTTTCCTCCTGGGATAGGCATGCTTCTCCTGTGGAGGGGAGGTAAAATGTCCATTTCTGCATTGAGAGCTAAGAGCTCTGGAACTCCTAAGAGAAAAGTGCTGCTTATTGGAGGTACCTTACTTATTATGGGCACTGGTTTCTGGCACTGCTGTGTTCCTGGGATTTGATCAGCAAAGCAGTTGGGATTCAGTGGGAGCCCCTTCATTGATAGAAGAAGGAGGAGAACTCCCATAGTGAAGCAGTAGCTCTCTTGCCTGTTTGTCCTGGGTGTGGGTTTTGAAGTCATGAGTTTAATAGAGGGAGGGATAAGATAATGAGATGCTGCCTAAGTTCAAAATAAGAACTAGTCTTAAGAAGCTGGGAAAAGGTGAATGAAAGCAATTCTGTTGAAAGACAAGAGGAAAATGTTTTGGCAGAAGTTGGTACACTTTAAAACGAAGTCATTCTTGCGCAGCCTGTGGGATCAGGAAAGCTTAGGGTGTTTTGAAGCTAGACTTTAGCATTTAAACAGCTTATGGGAACTGTGTTTTGTCATGCTTGTTACATTCTTAGCTGTTCATCTTGACAAAGTACCTTGTAGGTAGTAAAGGAAGACATATTAATTATTTGTATAATCTGTTAATTGTGTAATGTGTTTTTATGTTGAAGTATTCTCAGCATCTCCAGGCTGACATACTTTGTAAGCAAGTGTTCACAGTTAAATAAACCAAGAGAGCCAAGTTTTCAGGGACCTCACAATTTTGACTTGTCTTAATAAGGACTTAAACTTACCCATTTTATAAGAAGATTAATATATTGATTAAATATAGTGGTTAAAATAGATTAAAATACTGGTAAAATAGAGTAAAATAGTGGTAAATAGATGGCTCTGGTATGGGTTTATTATTAATGTATGTGCAGCAACTTAAATCACTTCCAGTCCAGGTCACCTTGCATAGTTGTTACTGAACCTAATGCTAGAAGTCTACAGAAAATCCATTTCTTAGGCACTATTTTAATTCCAAAAGCCACTGCTGAAATGAACTGAAGGCTTTTAAATTTCAATGAAAAAAATAGAGATTCTGAGCATGATAAAACTTGACTTTTTTTGAAAGAGCTGGATTTTTTGGTAGTATTGAAGTTATTTTGTGAAATGAGTTAAAGTAGCTATTATACATATGGTGGGTTAACATAAATTGTGTGCTCATTTTGCAGTGGCTGATAAACTTGTACTGGAAGGAATAAAGAACTCTCCTTGATTATTGACTTCTCAGTTTTGTGCAGGGTTTATAATTAGAAGAATCCTGAGATCTGAGCAAATTCTGGTTGTCACATTACTGTAAACATAGGGCATTTCAGTGGCCACTTGTTAAACTAGAGATCACTTTAGACATCTGATGATTACATTCAGTTCTGGGTGCATGCAGTTTCTGAAAATGAGCAGTGTTGTGCAGCACAGACTTTATAGTGAGCGGGGTAACGTCACCTCGGAAATGAGGACTTAAGGAGAATGAGAATTATGAGAATATGCACACACTGCACACACATGAGGGGTGTTCAGTAAAGTCATCACTATTAACTTGTTTTGAGACTGTGTTCATTGCCGTAAGGGTTTTAATTGTAGAACTGTGTTGTGAAATATATGTGTAAATTTATGGTGTTTGCTGTAGTAAGCCACGAACAAAAATGAGGTTTGAGTACCATAGCATTAAACACCCAAATTTCAGGATTTTCAAGCAGGATTATAGCTGGCCTAGAGCATTGTAGAAAATCCTGTTTAGAGTTGTTCAATTTGTTAACAAGTTGCTCTGTAATTACACATCCACTTTGTGTCAGGCATACTGTATAGTTCTCATTTTTAAATACCACAGTTGGAAATCCCTCTCAGACCTGGCAGAAGCCAAAGCTGCTGTGTGGGGTGTGTCAAGAGGACCTCCTCCCTGCCTTGCCTTGTCCCACAGGGGCCCAGCTGTCCTCCAGGGTGGGGACATCTGACAAACAGCTTCCTGATGCCTCTTAGCTTAGTCTGCTGTTAGCAAAGGAGAAGGGTCTTACAAGACTCCTTCCTATCAGATGCCTTCCCCCATGCAGGGCCAAGTGGCCTCTTCGATAGCCAGATGCTTACTGGCAGCAGGCAGAGCTTGCAAATGTGTGAGGAATGATTCACTGCTGATACAGTGATAGGGCTGAGTAGATTACAGCACAGTAACTCCCGTATATTTTGCTTGGCACCTCAGCAAGAAATGGCATCTGTCCAGGAGAATTCATGAACTGCAATTTCAGACATAAAATAGTGAAGGGACAATAACTGGGGCAACGTAAAAATGTTATAATTGCTTTGTAAATGCTGGTTCACAGCTTCAGTTAATGACTGTATCCCTTGAAATGACCATTCAGTTAGGCATGTCTGTATAACTAAAGGTTCCTGTAAATAGAATGGAGAAATGAAATTTTTCAGAAGTTCCAGGTTTGCTTGTTGACCACTAGCAGGTTGCCATGTGAAATGATCACTTAGATGAATTTGATTCTAAGATGATTTACAGAGGAAAATGTAATTGTTGTGTAGCCCAAAGCAGTGAGCATGTGATGAGGGACAGGAGGTTCTTGAGTTTCACTTCTGACACTGCTGAGGAAACATTCTGGCATGTCACTATTCCTCTGGCATAAGTCCCTGTCTACAAAGTGCCTGTCTTCAGTGGTGCATAGGAACTCTTGAACTACAGTGAGTGTTTTACTGCCTATAACAAGGTAGCAATCTGTAAATACATTTCAGGTTATCTTGAACATGAGGACAAATACACTGTGTTGGAACCCTATGGAAGCTTTCATTTTCACTGCAGCAAATGAAGATTACAAGTAAGTGGGACCTTGCTTTTTGATAATCCTGGACATGTTACATTTTTAATCTATATCTTAGTGATTTACGATCATGCTAAAATAAATTTTTAAAAGACTACTCAAACTCTAAATTTTAATCACTTAATAACCTAGAGAATTGCAGGCATGCTGATTTTAAGAAATAGGAATTGGTAGTAGACTGCCTCTTTCCGTGTGTTTCAGTAGTTGTGGGACAAAAAGCAGTGTCACTTAGAATAAATACAGCTGAACCAGTGCAAGGGTAACTTGAAATGGGACCTGGAAAATAAGAACTGTTGGTCCAGTTTGAGGCAATATAAGTGTTTATTTTCTTGCTGGCTCTTGTGGAGCTTAATACATTGTACTGATCAGCTACTTTGATGAGAACATTTCTTAAAAAAACAAATGAATCTTTTGTGAGACAGTTCTGGAGACTGCAGTACTTATCCTTTCAGTGTCTCGGAGCAGTTTTTTACTTTTGAACAATACTATTCATGTGAACAGCTAATCTGATATTGAAAAAGCTGTCTCTTCAAAACTAGGCCATTGGAAATGTGCTCCATATCCTTTTTTCCAGGAAGTCAGTGATCTAACAATAGATTGCTGTTTTCTTCTAGAACATAGGAATTTCATCACTTATCTTAAGGCTGTTTTTCCAAGGAAATGGAATCTGTCTCAGACCTTGAAAGTGGGTGTTGTATTCAATATGTTGTTTTTCTTGTATTTAGGTTATGGTATGGTAAAGCTATTAGGCTACCTAATCTGTTTATGAGTTTAAGGGTTTTGTTTATAAATTTGCTTTTTGGTTGTTTTTTGTTTCTTTGGTTGGTTGGGTTGGGTTTTTTAAATTTTTTTTTCACCTTCCTCTTGCTAAACTAAAAGATATAGCTGTTACTGTCAGGGACAACTGTCCTCTTGCAGCCTAAAGCAATTAGTGTGCAATGGCAAATGGATGCATCAACAATGCACATGCAAGTGTCTGCTGATTACATGGACTAGCAGTTTTGAATATGATGCTGCATACTTTCTCTTTGGGAATTTAGAAGGAAAAAGCAATAATCACCATTATAGTATTCAGTTTAATTTCAGTTATGCGTTCGTCTGCAGAAAGGAGGGTGAGAAACCTGCTGAACTAATTTTTTTTAACATAATAGTTCTATTAAATAGTTTATCTTAAGCAGGTTTCATTACATGCATTGTCTGTAAAGCACATATGCTTATTTGATGATGTACACAGTGATTATGCCTGGCTGTGCATCATATTAACTTCTTTATTCAAAGGGAGTAGAGGTGGACCTTAGGTGATCTTTGAAGTCCTTAAGAGCAAACCAGCTGTGGTCCAGCAGCTAGGTGTTCATTTTTAATGTAATGCTTTTCTACAGAGAGTGAGCTCTGCTGAACTAGCATCTCCATGTGCCAGGACCAAGCTTTCCTTCCACTCCTACACCTGCTACACCAAGCTTTCCTTGCACTTGTCTGGCCTAAGGTAATTAGGCAGTAAGAAAGTGCCAACCAAATGGAACTTTACAGTAGACTCTGAATTAATAGGAGTTCACAATACAGGAATATTTAGAAACCTTTCAGGTTGATAGGCTTGCTGTAATGATGCAGAGATGCTTGTACAAGTTCAGGGTACATATGTCTGAAGATGGAGTAAAGGTGGCCAGTGTGATGCCTGGAGTCAGTGACCCATGGACAGATGATGAAGGGAATAGTGGAGCCTGTCTGTCCTTGGACAGTGAGTGAGAAACCTGGGTCTGATCCAATGATGAAACCCTCTGGTTAACAAACTTCTTTCAAGCCCTAAACAATGCAGTGTTCTTTCTTTGCACATATTATGAGCTCTTTTAAGGGGTTCCCTCTGCAATATGGGGTCTATCCTTAAGTGTGGTTTCTGTAAAATGTGCTGTTTACTTAGGAGTTGTTGTGATATTAAACTATTGATGTATTTATTTTAAAGCTTATATACCTTTGATATGCGCTATCTGGAATCACCTGTGATGGTGCACATGGATCATGTGTCTGCTGTCCTTGATGTGGATTATTCACCCACTGGCAAAGAATTTGTGTCTGCCAGCTTTGATAAGTCCATCCGCATTTTTCCTGTAGACAAAGGACACAGCAGGTGAGTAGTTTGACACCCTTCTCTCCTGCTTTCATTCATTCCAGTGACTTCCCTCCCAAGGCCTCAAAATTATCAGTTCATTCATTAACATCTTCATTGGGGCATTCACTTCCTGTGAATGTTAAATCTTACTCTGTTGGTAGCTTGAAGCCACAGGCCATGTGGTTGGCATGATTCTGGACTATGGATTAAGAGCAGAACTGCTTTATGAGTAGCAATACTTCCACAATATGGAATTAAAATTAAGAGTGGATTATTGTGCTTGGCTGTAGTAATTTGTATTTTACCAAGGTGAATCCCAATTTATTTCCCTCTCTATACATCTTTAATGTTTTTAGGTCGTTTTGTACTGTTTCTGTCCCGGGTTAAGTTTGCAGTGTATTACAACATTGTAGCATTTGGTTTCCTAGGAATTGTCTTCATCCCATATGGATGATTGCTAAAGACATGTAAAAAATATTGTTGCATGAATTCCTGAGGATCAGTTTGGGACACTTTTGTGATATTTCAGTGCACTTACTACCTTTTGTTCATATTTTGTTAACCTGGCTTTGATTTGTAATGCAGTGTTTTGAATAGAATTCACTTTGATTTAGTTTTTCATGTAAGATTTCATAAGTCAGTATATTAAATATTTTGCTGAAGTTCAGATTGAATCTACCGTGTCTCCATTATTTTTTATTTTTCTTTCAGTTTGATGAAAACTGAAGCAAGTTATCTGATCTGCCTGATATCATTTGATCTTCGTAAACCTACCTTCATTACTCTCTCTTGTCTGTTCTTCCTCCTTTTTCTGTATTCTTAACTTTGTTTTACTTCTGCTGGACTTCCTCTCTGCAACCTTGTTCCCCCAAGAAGTTGTTACTAACTCAGCTTCTAGGTGGTTTGAGGGTGAAAATGTTGAAATACTGATTGGTGAAGGAGTATATTTCTATTATTGATTGATGAAATTATGCATGCAGTGTAACTGCTCCTATGTTGCATTAAAGAGTGAGAAGAGCTGTTTACATTCCCACTGTATTTAATCTACAGATAGTTTTCATTTTCTTTTTGTCTTGCAATAATATTTTAAATGTAATTAGATAGTGCAGTTCCTTTGTAGGTTTGTCTTTTTGGGTTTTTTTCTAATTTTTGAATCATTAAACAGTGTGGTTAGCAGCTCCTTTGTATGGATTAATAACGTTCCCAAAAGTGGTGATATGCAAAGTTAAAGGACATCACTGAGGGGAAGTTTGCAGACCCCATAATGCAACAGTAAAAGGATTTATTCCATGTTATAGCAGATTGTTGCCAAGGCCTGTGGAAGGCATTTGCCTCTTTGTCCCCATTTTTTTCCCCTTTTGTGTAGTAGCCATAAATTGAGTGAGGAGAAGCCCTACAAATGAAAAATTTTGCCTCATATAGGCTGACTAGAATGTTCTGGCACACTTAAAATTCTTTAGATGCTGGGCTATTTTAGAATTGCACAGTTCATATTAATCTCATGGAATGGAGAAAAATCTCTAAATAGAAGATCTGATTCTACCTGGAAAACTGAGAGGGCAGTTCAGAGTATCTGTAAATAAGGATCCTGCAGCTATTCTGGTTTTTACTTCTGATGTCCTGCCAATCTGAAAAACTCCTAACTTCAATTGCTCTCTATTTTATTTTTAAATGAAAATTTAAATAATGAAATTGTTTAGCCCTAGGAAATAAGATTTATTATGAAGTTGATTAAATTTAGTAAATGCTTAGTAAACAGAACTGTATTTCTGTGCGAACTTTTAAATGACAGATCCAGGTTATTTGTCCATGTTTTGTGTTTTTCCTATCCCTGAAAATGATATTTAATACCTTGTAAGGACAGCAACAGGAGAGGCAAAGGCTGCAAATTCAAAGTAGGGAAAGGAAAAGTACCTAGTTCCCCAAAGGTGGGTGAAGGAAAGCTTTGTTATGGAGGCACGTAGTAGAAAGAAAGTAAACATGGGAATGCTTGTGAAAGTGCAGATGTGTACACACACACCATTAAACAGTGAAAAGCTGATGTGAGTATTAGTGTTGTCTGAAGGTACCAGTGCTCAGTCTCCCACATTGTTCTTCTTGTAGAGCATCACTTGCTGGTGAATTACAAGAGGTGGTTAAGCTTATTAAAGCTGATTTATTCTGATACATTGATTACTTTTTCTCACACAACCACTTCAGCTCAACCCCTGTCTAGTTTTTCCCACAACATTTGAATAGATGTTTTCATGTTTCCTTTACATTGCTACTTGGATTTTCCTTGCAAAAATAACTGAGTAGAAGAAAGAGAATCACCTGTAAGCTGGAGTGCTTGACTGATCCATCAATGATGTGGCTATTGGTGGACAATAAATAGGCCTTACTTTTTTCTCACTTTCAGAATGCTAGTAAATAGCTAAAATTACCAGAAAAGTGTATTTAGTCCTTTATTTTTATAGCAGAAATAAAATAATAAATTTGTTTGATACATACTTACTCAAACTTAGATAGCAGTTTAACTTAAATACTGGTTTAAATGTAGCACGCAGAAGCATGTTTCAACAGGCATCAGCACTTTTAGAGCAGGAGTCTGATCAGCAGAAATTAAAAAAGAAATGGAGTCCATTTTTGGGTAAAGGAGGGAAGTCACAATGAGGAGTAGCTAATCCATTGCCATATCATAAATGGACAACTGGGAGGTGTTTCTTTGCTTTTACTTTTCTTATTCATAACCGTGGTGTCAGATTCTTTGGCACCTATTTTTCTGCATTTCCATACTGTAATACTCTGAATCTAAAAGCATATTAATGAAAATTATTTCAGGAATGGTATACATATCATATTGTATACCTGTGGCATGTTTTGCAAAAAGACTTATTATTTAACTCTTTTACTAGAATTTCTATGAAAGCACATATTTATAAAGCATCTTATCCTAGGTAGTCCTGTATCAGTTTGTCACACTTCACTTGAATCTCTGTCTATAGAAAGATAAGATCAGCACAGTGTTAAAAAAGTCAGATTTTTCTAAAAACTACAGCAACAAAAAGTAAAAAATAAATTTTGCCTTGGACAGAATGCTTTCTACTTCTGAAAGGTAATGGTGAGAAAAGTGATGATGGATCACTTAAAAATGTTTCTCTTTGCTTTAGGGAGGTTTATCACACCAAAAGAATGCAGCATGTCATCACTGTGAAATGGACTTCAGACAACAAATACATTCTGTGTGGCTCAGATGAGATGAATATTCGCCTGTGGAAAGCAAATGCTTCTGAGAAACTGGGAGTGGTAAGTGTTGCATTTTGCTTTTGTTCTCACAAGACTGTTGGGTTTTTTGTTGTTATACAGTGTGCTAGTTAGCTTCTTGAACTTTTAAAAGCTTGTTTCTATAGGGAAGGTGTAAAGTTAGTTTGACATTTTTGCTTAATTTGCAGACTGATGTGCAATATAGTTCATTGCATTCACTGCAGCTTATAATAATAATAAAAAAATGACATGCCTCATTATTGCTACACAAGATGACTTTTTTTGGTCTTGTTTAACATTAGCAATAGTCATCAGTTCTATCTAAACTGGATTTGAGTTTTTTACCTGTGTGCTGACAGTTAGAATTCATCCCTTATCGCTAGAGAAAAGTCAATAAATTCTGTTTAGCCATACTGAAGTAATTCTGTTGAATTTTAGAGTTACTACTTCTAAAGAATTTGACTGGCATGTGATTAGCTCATGTTCATTCATTACGTTCGTTTTTAAAAAAGGAAAAAAGATAAAAATAAAAGAAAATCATGCCATGATAGACATGTGTATTGTAAAATAGACTATTGGCACTGATGCATAGCTGAGGTTGACATCTGTATAACTCTCAGATTCCAAGTGGGCAAACTGGTGTGGTGTCTGAAGGCCACTGAATTCGGTGTAAGCCTGTTTGGTTGAAGCGTTCCTGGAGCGAACGAACACAGCCTAATTAGATCAGTCTTTTCACTTACACTTGTCCAAATGTTTATGTACAGACAAAGCCCAGATGGTCCCTTACAGTTACCAATTGCATCGATCCATCTGCACAGTTGTATCCAAGTGTTGAGTGACTTTGGAGAAGGAATTTGGTGCTTTGTCTGCGGGGAGTAATCCCTTTATGTAGCTTTAGGAGGTGCTTACGTTGCCTTTTTGAGCCCATCAGCAGAGCTGTCAGATAATGCCTGGGGGAATTGCTGCTGGATCTTGTGAAAGATTGCGGGGAGAGGAGAGGGAAGGTGTGATTCAGGGAAGAATGTTGTACAGTTGAGGTGATGGATCTGTTGCCTATGTGTGTGTCTTGGATCGCTTGTGATTACTTGAAGCTCCATCAACTTAGTGTCTGGTGGGGGGAAGTGGAGCAGAGCTGGGAGAGGTGGCAGGTGGATGGGAGTGGGAGGAGTACTTAGGGCTACAGGATAATTGATGAAATGCTGTGCACTGTGAAGGACTGGATATGGACTAGCACAGCTAGAATAATATGTATATCTTTAGCCATGTCCCACCATAGATAGGTATTGGGAAGTCCTGTTATTATTCTCATTTTTGCTGTAGAGCAATAGATAAAAAGTTCCACAGCGTTGTGGTCTGTACAGTAATTGTGATTACAAACTACTGTTTTAAGTTGAATTTTTTAAAATATTACCTGTTTACCTTCTGTTATATCCATATGCTCATGGCAACACCCTTTTCACCTGATTTTGTGGTATTAACTGAAACTTTCTCTGTTTACTCGGTATATTTTTAGTGAAAGATCATGATGTCTGTCTCTAAGGTGATGTTCTGTAACAGAATTGTCTGGGATTTTTGACGTTCATTTTTACTCTGAGCCCTTTGTGTGAAGGACAAGTGGATAAAAAGAACGTCACATACAATTTTCATGTAGAAGAGTTCCTTATATATTCAGGTGTGAACAAAAAGTTCATTGTATTAACTACTAGATGACATTGGCTCCTTTTCTTATTGAAGACTAAGGATAATTGACTCTGGGAAGTAATATGAAAACCCAACTACTCCTGCATTGCAGAAACATGTTTTACATACCTAAAGGACAACCTAGCTGTTGTTGAAGTGTTCAGAATGCAGCCTGGTAAACAACATTCTGCTGTTTTCTGTGGTGTCTGTGTCACTGAAAACTGGCCATGGATGGGCCTAAAAAAAGGCACTACTAATTGTGGTTATTGGGTATTGGATGTGGCCTGCACATTCATAGTCTTGTGATTTGACCTGCCAGGGAATCCTACACAAAACAGTCTTTGTTGTTTTGCTTTGTAAGTACAGTGTTGTTTCTTAACGTGCCCCTTGGAGGCTGTGCCCAAGGTCTGGTTCTGCTCTTGTGGGATCATTCCAATCAGGCTTTTGTAACATGTGTAAGGGTTTGTGTTTCTGTCAAAGTGCTTTGGCTGTTGGTTTCCAAGAGGACTAAATCAATAACTATCTATGACACAGCTCAGGTGCCTGGTGGTTTATTACTTGAATCTTTTTCCTCCTGTTTTTTGAGCGTTTTTTGGGGGCAATTTTATGTTGTTGGTTTTCTTTTTATTTTCAGAAGTTAAAGTCCTCCCATAATTTAGAATACAGAATTTATCATCCTATCATAGAAAAAATTTCTCACAACATCAAAAGACATCTTAAGAAAGCAAAATTATATAGAAATACAGAAAGAACTTAAAAGGGATGTAGTGTATTAGGTAGAAAAACTGCTCTCACCTCACATGATGAACTTGTGAAGAATTACATTATAATGAGAAGAGATAATGTTTCACATCCCCATATCTTATGTGGAAATGTCTTCAAGGAAGACACAGAATTTGAAGCTGTCTGAAGTGGTTGTAGTTGTTAATTTTTTTTTTTTTAGAAGCACTATGAAATTTTATTTTTCAGATGTTTAGAGATTGATTGTTGCTAATAGGACTCAACAGTCCTCGTGGCTTATCATGCTCTCATATATCTTGGAAATGTTGCTTGGATTCAGGCAACTGTGCCAATCCCTGTTTGATCCACCCTGGTAGTTCCTGTGACTCTTAACATTGCAACTATAGTTGCAACCATAGTTAATGGCTGTTTAGCAGGTTCCACTGCTTTTCTTTAGTATCTGCTTCTTTTTTAGAGTATTGGTGTTCTTATCTTCACAGGCATATGCTTGCTCATTTTATAAATGTCCAGTTTTTCCACATTCTGTGGCTATTTTTTGAATGTTTTGAATATTCAAAGCTGAACATTCAGTAATTCTGTCAGAAGTGTCAAAATATGTCTTAAATACTTAGTTGCTTGGTCTGCTGTTTTTCTTTGCTGAGAAGATTTGATTGAATGACTCATCCAAAGGTCACTGTATTTCTGATATAATGCAGAAATCTTGCAATACATTGTATTTTAAGATGGATATTTTTGGGCTGGGGGTGTGTGGAAACCAACATCCTGAAAGAGAAAACTAGTAATCAAACACTTTTTTTTTCCCTTTGGTGAGTACTTAGCTGTTTTTTAGCATTGCTGGGTTCCAAGGAAGTTATAGTGAATATATAGTACTCATGTTGTGGCTGGGGAACATTTATCCAGTTGGAAAGTTGTACTTTCTGAACTGTGGCTACCCGAGCAGTCATCAGTTCTGACATGCATGTTTCTTTTGGGTTTTAATGTATTTGGCACTGCACTCATTATTCAAAATCAGTGAAACATAAAGAAAGAAGATAAAAGTCTCTGGAGGAGCCAGAGGCATCTTGTGTCTTTACTCTGCTGGCACAGGTCTGCACAGGTTTTACATAGGGGTAACAAACCCCAAATCTCTCTGTTGGAGCTACTGCAGAGGTAGCTTTAAAATAATTTTCAGCATTTAGTTTTTAATAGAATTTCATTAATTGATAAGTATGTATTATTAAATAGGACCTAACAGGTCTTATTTTTAAAGCAGTAAACAGTTATCTCTGCATGCCCAGAAGCAAAAGACAGTTAAGATTTGAGAAACTCCAGACTGTTCAAATACATAGAATATGGCTTGTTAAGTATGTTTGATGCTTTTTTACCTGTGCTTTTGAACATGTTTGGGACTTATGGAAAGGTAAATGATTTTGACTTCTGAGGAAAAGAGGAAAATAGAGCCTCATCTGAGTGAAAAGGCTGAAACAGCTGCAGTAATAGAGTAGATTTCAGTTAATAGTGTACAATTAATGTAATTAATATAAAGAAAGGGATAGACAATTTGAATTGTATTGAAAGCAATGAACCATCAATAAAACTTCTAAAAGCTGTATTGCTCTTCAGTGTACTGACACATTATAAAAGAAACTATACCTGCTGTTCTTAGAATGTGAATTCTTAGTAACATTACTTCTGTGAGTAACAGCTGCAAAATTTGTCTCTGCTTTTATGAATTAGATCAGAGCAGTGGATTAGGATTCTTAGCATTTCAGTAAACCTAATGATGAGAGAGTGAACAGTAGTGGAGCTCTTTTACAAAATTCAGACATAACAGATTTTGAGTAAGAGCTGGTAGGGACGGGAGAAAGTGCAGTTAGAAGTCTTGGGTTTGATCTAGCAAAGTGCAGTAGCAGGAGCACAGCAAAACTGTCTTAAGCAGTTGTTTATCCTTTCAGTCTGTTTGTAGTATATGGTTCCATTTTCTGAGATAATGCTGGTAACAAGCAGTACCAGGTACTGTGGGATGTGGCATTCCTTGCATAGTGATTTTGGGCTTGTGATTCAGTGCACCTGTAACTTCAGCCTGTAGCTATGATTTTATGACTTTAACATCTATGCTGCCTTATATTATCTTTCTGGTTTTTGCTTTTGTCATCCATTTAGATGTAAAGAAACCAAAATTTTTGGTCCAGGAAAGAGTGAATAATAAACTTAATGGCAATGAATTTAGAAAGGTGTTTCCGGCAGGGCAATGGAAATATAAATAAAGACAAGCTACAGTGTAGAAAACTGCTGGGATATGTTTGGATTCTAAAAATATATTGCACAAATTCTGTGCTCTTGCGTGTCCTAACCTAAAAGGGCAACCTGAAGAGGACAGATAAACATTCATTTTGTATTCTCATGCTGAATTACAGCAGTCTTAATAGTGTGGGGTTTGAAATACTGCACAATAAAAATACAGCCCTCTGAAAGAGAAGATTTTTTTTTAAAGGGTGATTTTAGCTTTTAATCAGGGCTCTGCAAAAATGCTTACCTTCCTCCTGCTTAGATGGGAAAAATAAGCAGTCTGTCATCCAGGGGGAGGAGAAGAGGCATGGGCAATTTACTTGAGGAGACATTTTCCTCTTGCGGACAACTTGGTTGCATTTAAAGAGTTTTTTCCCCCCTTTTTCACCCTCAGTATTTGCTGTGAAGTCCTCTTGTGGCAGTGACACAAATCATCTATGTTTCTGCTACATACTCTTCATTTTCCTCATGTAGGAAAGAAACTACACGTTGATTTTTGGAATGTATAAAAAAGAGTCTTATGTCACCTTTAAGCATGTCTTCCCCTCATGATGTCACCTAAATCCCAATTTATCAAATTTATTAAGTTGTAGAGTGTTCTAGTCCCTATAAACGAATCTCCAATCCTGTAAAATCGAGCTGTGCGTCTTCTCCAGCCCAAAACAGCACAGGCAGTACTGCTGTTCTCTTCAGCTGTTCACACTGACCTTTGTAACGTGACTGGCAAGAAGAGGTTGGAATTCAGTGCATTATTACAGTGTGCTTTCTTAGCTGTCTGCTATGTCTCATAAAGGAGACTTGTCATTACTGCAAAATTTTCTTTTACCGTCCTGTAGATGAGGGTGCACTTAGCACAGCCAGGTGTATTGGCCACTGGCATCCAGTAGTTGGATGGAAATTCACCGGCTGTGTGCCTTTCTCTGTGCCACATTACACATAAAAATGGAGTCAGGCTCCACCACCTCTTAATCTGTATTAATTTTTAAAATAAGATGTCCTGGATGTATCTTTAATTTACAGATTCACCTCTTGTCTGTAGAATCATCAAGGTTATAGTAAATCGGCAGCAATTTGGTCTTGAAAATTAAAGGAAAATCATTGCATTTAATTAAAATAAAAGCTCTTTAATTTGGATTATGTTGATGGTTTTCTGCAGAGTGGGAACACCTGACTTGTACCAAGCACCAAGACTTGGGAATAGACTGATGCTGGCTGTGTGCAGCTATTCAGGCTGGTTCACAAGAAGGAATTTCAGTAAAAGGGGGAGGGTGGCTTTAGTGGCTAAGCTGAATTTCAATTTGAGAGGTCACAATGAATGTACATAAAGCAGGATTTGGGTTTTATGAACAGGAAGGTGTGGAGAAACAGGCTAAGAGCATCATGTATCTCTGATAACTGAATAAGAATTTTTTGAGCCATGAGCAACTCTGCATCTGGTATCTGGTTTCTTTTTTGTCTCAAATCAGAAACTCCTTTGTAGTATGTTTTATCAGTACTTGCTTTTGGACCATTTATGGTACTCTGGACCAAAACCATCTGAGTGTGATATTAATTTATTCAGAATTAATGAAAAACTCTACCAGAAGTCACATACAAAAGTGATCTCCAGAGTGGAGAATAAATAGCTGATTGCTGATTTCAAGCAATTGGCTATTTTAACATTATTGGCAATAATGTTTCTTTATGTTGTAAGTGGAATTTCCAAACTGCGTGTGTAATAAAGTTGTTGGGTTTTTGTTAGCATGTGAAACTCAGGTTCTGTTTTTTCTTGAAAGTCAGTAATTAGTGACACTGAGTCACTTACAAAGCTAAATAAATAGAAGTTGTCTGAACTCTTGTTTTACTTTTAATACTTCTGGTGCAGGTAGTGTATGACATAAATGTGGAATGGCAAAAGATTGGTGCTATGGTTTAATTGAAAATGTGGAAGGTTTTAAGATGTCTGAAATGTTGGATTTACAGAGTGTATTTTGAGTAGGAGGGTAGGAAAAACGAGGATGGGGTAGTCATCTGTTAATATTTAATATTGACAGATTTTATTTATGTGAAAACTCACTAGACTGAAATGCACCTGAAATTCCCAAAAATTCAAGTGAATCGAAAATACATAGAGACTGCTGTTCCTCATGAAGCAAAGAATGCTTTAAACAAAAACACAGCAAACACAGTTTTTTCCTTTTGGTAAATAAACATCAGGACCAAAGGAAAAAAGCCTAGTTGAAAAAAATAGTCTTCTGCAGCTTGGCTGTCAGAAGCTGTTTCTCACTTTCTGAGTTGTTAATGGTGGCTGGGAATTTTAAACATGAGTTAGAACATGAGTTAAAAATTAGTCTTTTGTGGCAATACCAGCTCACCTGTATTTCATGTGTTTGTGATAATAAGACTTTTTTTAGCTACTTGATGAAAGTTGGAACTCCCTGTGTGCCATGTAGTCAAGCTTAATACTTGAAAGCTGATACGTGCATTGTGCTTCCTAAGGGATCAAGGTGCTGGGTGAGATTGAGGCCACCTGAAGAGCTGTCTGTAAAAGTGTTCATGGAGACAGTTCCTTTATGGCATTTATACTTACACTGGCTAGTGATTAAAATGCCTGCAAATCTTTGTTTGACAGGGAAAGTTGATGATCACCACAAGTTACGAATGACTAATGAGAGAGAGCTTACTGTCAGCTATTTATGTTCTCTTTTGTTTCTCTCCAGCACATTAAAATCTGATTCTTGGGAATTAAATTTTGTTACTTCACACAACTTTAAAATGATGATAAAGTTTTGTATTTGAGCATTGGGATTATTCTGGAATTTTAGGTTTTTTAATTCTTACCTACCCTTGTTCTGAAGGAATTTGCTAGAAGAAAGCCATTTGAACTAAAAGTTAAAATTTCGTTTTGTACCTAAGATGGACAGTTAAATCCCTGTTGTTTTATAACGTGCCTGTCTGTGTTGTGTACCCTGTAGCTTGCACCCCGAGAGAAGGCAGCTATGAATTACAATCAGAAGCTGAAGGAGAAGTTCCAGTTTCACCCCCAGATCCGGCGCATCGCTCAGCACCGGCACTTGCCCAAGAGTATTTACTGCCAAATCAAGGAGCAGCGCATCATGAGGGAGGCTCGGCGGCGCAAGTACGTCCTCCTCTCCTGCCTCTGCTTTCTCTTCCTCCTCCTCAAACACTGCTGTAGCTGCAGGGTGTGGCAGTGACAGAGCTGCAGTGCACGGCAGGAACAAGGAGGAGATGCTTCTAACATCTGAATGAGCCATCAGGAACTACTGGATTGATCATAAGGAAAATGGCAGTGTCAGTGAGGACTGGCTGCTTCCCAAAAGTACAGTGGAGACATGGCAGCAAATACCGTGTTGGAAAGAGCCACAGTGCTTGGTTAAGCATGACATGATGCAACATTGCAATGGAAACAAGATGGGCTGGTTTGAGTGTGTGGTGGTTTTTTGGTTTTCGTTTGGTTTTTTGGGGTTTTGTGGCATTGGTTTTTTTGATAATGTCAGATTTCAGGATGAATGGTTTTTTTGCCACCTGGATCATTGCCATACTGGAATTTCTAGGAGCAGGAGGTGGCATACTTTGCTGTAGCCATTAAATTAACAGTAAAGCTATAAAGTGGTGGGTCTTAGTCATCTTTATTAGCTATAAAACTCTGCAAACTTGAGCATCTGATCCTGTTGACATGAAAACCAAGCTGAGCTCCCAAGAAAAGGCTCTATTTGAAACCTTTCTAAATTAGCCAACTTTAAAGTTACTTCTAAAAACGATGGTCCTTCTTCCTAGAGGGGTATGTGGCTTTTTTTTTAATAAAGGCAGAGCAATTTTAAACTTTTTTGTTTTTATTCATAGGATATCTCCATTAGTAGCTTGAGGAGGAAGCTGGTATTTCTTAAACATTTGTGCTGACTACTGAGTTTCATTTTTCTGATTTTTTTGTTTCTAGGGAACTGAATCGTCGAAAGCACAGCAAGCCTGGATCTGTGCCATTTGTGCCAGAGAGGAAGAAGCACATTGTGGCAGTAGTGAAATGATTGTTTTCACAAAATGTCACAATGAAAGAAAAATGTCACTGTTTAAAGAATCCCCTGTACAAAATTTGATGGACATTGGTAAGACAGCATTTGGTTCCAGAAACCTGACTTTTCTTCCAATTTTGTACATCTTCTGACTTCTCAAGTCATTGTTTGCTTTGAGTAGTTTTAAGAATTTACCCTGTAATCTTTTATTGCCATTTGTCTGATGTTACTGGCCCAACACTGTGTATTGCAGGGAAGTTTGCCCTTTTGATACAAGCAGATAACTTGGTGGAGGATGTCTGTAATTCCAGTCATATTCCTTGGTACTGTTACTACAAAAAAGGATGAAATAGGTTAATATTTGTCAAACCAAAAAACCTGCTCTGTACAGAGTTACAGAAATGATTGTCCTTATGCTGTCTCTTTATTTTTTTTAATTCTTATTTATACAAATTTAATAAAGTAAACAAGTGACCTTAAGCAATGGACTAGATTTTGATTATTCCAGCTGATTATTCAAAATATTCTGTACTATACTTCTTACAGTACAATATATTCCTTCTCTTTTATCCAGAAAGAAATTCAACAAGATTCTCAGACATCTGTAAACATACTTCTAATTTTGCTCTGGCTTCCTAGCTATTGTTACATAACTGGACAAAACTTCAGACTGTTAAGTTGCTAATAACGATAATTACATAGTTGAATAATTTTTTCTCTTTAAAACTTAAAAAATGTGGATGAAAGATAACATAAATTGTATAAACCACAGAAACTCCTTTAAATGAGATTTATTACAGGCCTTCTATTTTAAGTTTATAGGAGAAAAATGGAAGATTCACACTTCACAAGGTATCTGTAGCCAAAGTTCCTTTATGGTTTGCCTGGGAAATGCTCTACTTCTCCTACACTGGGATAAACAACCTTTTACTGAAGGTGATCAGAAAACTATGTTGGAATTAAACTAGGCTGTCTAGACTGGAGATATGAGATATGTAATAACCATAATGTTGCTTAACATCATCTATACAAAAAGATCCTTTCAAGTCTTAGCACTGCAGTACAGTCTGTAATGACACTCCCCTTGCCCTGAGTTTATGCACAAAAAAAATAAATTATGAACTTGATTAGGGTAAACTTAATACTTAAATATTTTTTTTTAATCTGAAAATTGAGCACTTGGAGCACTTGCCTTCTTACAGTATCCTGTTTAATGTATCTACTGACACTAATCCATATTCTCTAGTTCTTATTCTTTAACTTGTCTCTTGCAGTACTCTGGGAAGAATTCCTGAATCATCATGGCAAGATTATGGCTCTTTGGTGATAAGAGGCCATAATGTATCTTTTACTCTCTGGATTACTTACCTTATGGGGTGATGCAGGAAGAGAAGCAGATCTGAAGAGCTCTAAGTAGGATGATGAGAAGGGGTGGAACAGATCAGGGAATAGACTGATGCTGGCTGTGTGCCTGTTGTACTAATACAGGGCACTCTGTGCCAAATACGGTTTATTTCCTTCCTGAACTCCTGAAAAAATTGAGGGAGAATATGCAGTCCAAAGTATGGCTTGTGACACAGCTGTAGTCAAGTCTTGCATAATTTGCAAAACCAGACTAATCTCCTGAAATGTGATTAAAAATTTTCAGCCTTGTCAGTGTAGCTTGAGTTGAAGTTGTTGGTTATTGATTTGTTGAGTCACGATAACCTCTGGTGTGAACAAGCCCTGCTGCTTGGAATTTATGAGCTTTGGTGCAGAACTCTGAATGTAGCGAGAGCTTTCAGTTCTGAAGTGATTTGGGTCATGGTGTGGTATTGGGGTGGAGCAATTGGCATGAGCCATGTCCAAAGGATCTCCTCATGTTCCAAGACCTTTGTGCACTGTTGCTTTCAGACAGGACCTGAGTGGTGCAACTCATAGGATCAGGGTTGGCTAAAAATTGCTAGAAAGACTGTAACCATGCTGAAAAAAAGGAATTTTAAAGTTTGGAGGGTACTTGGAGTCTGTGCATTTGGTTATTTTGATTTTCCAAAATCATTGGATATGGTTTTGCACAGAGATTGGCCTTGGCATCAAGTGGGGCACCCTCTTAGCATTCCAGGGAAAAGTCCATTTTCCAAAATAAAATCTTGCTGTGACTCTTAGAAACACACTAGTTGTAAAACCAGTGTAGATCTGAGCTGGGTCTTTCTGGTTGGAAAACACCTGTTTGGAATTTTTCATGTGGCATTTGTAGTCTGGCAGTTTAGAGGATCCCTGGCCATGGATTTGTGCACTGTTGGGCTAGCTGCTGTTGATTTATCCCTTTTGGAAACCCTTGCAGTTTGTCTCTGACACTCTTTGTGGCCATCCACCAAAAGTACATAATGCCACAATACTCAGAGTAGGGTTTTCAAATTTACTTGAATGTAGTACTTGCCAGGTGGTAGCTGTGCTTGCAAAAAATACTTGTGTATGTCTGTCACAGGCTGTTGCTGAAATGGTTTAGAAATTAAAATAAAGGAGCTGGAGCCCTTAATAATTTTTTATTTGGCAGGGTTTTTTTTTTTTTGTTTTTTCCTCTCAGTGATTTGAGAGATGTAATCAGACCTCAGCTTTATTACCTTAATGGAGTTACCTAGATTTATTGAAATCATTATAGGTAAAAACACTATGGATGTGTGTCTGCGTGTACGTGTACCCAAGTGTATGCAGAATAAAATCCTTAGCACCACTTAAAATACTGAAAATCTAAGTAGACTGGTAATGTTTCCCTTCAAAATGTTGGTGTCATTGATTGAGGAAAAAAGGGAGATGACAGATTATTTTCTAAACCAACACATTGTCTACAGACCTGCTAATTAAAAAAAAACCCAAAACTTCTGTGTATGTTCTTTCTTTGGGAAGATGCTTAAGGAGTGGTTTGAAAGAGAAATAATTTCTTTATTGCAGAATTACTTAAATCAGTGTTCATCACCTTGGTGCATTTTAGCTGTTTCATGATATGGCAGCTATGGAGTCAACAATGTTTTATTTCTGTTATATCATAGCCAGACTATGTCATGAAACAGATACTTGAATAAAGTAATTTCTTTTACTATGGTGTAGATATCTAAAACAAGCTAAATGGCCACTCAGGTATNTTATCATAGCCAGACTATGTAATGAAACAGATACTTGAGTAAAGTATCTAAAGCAAGCTAAATGGCCACTCAGGTATATGGAAATATATAAAAATTTTAGACCAACTACAAATTTCATGGTAGCAGAATCCCTTGGCTTTTGGGACCAGGACTTTTTTCCCGTCCCAAGCCAAGGGACCCCAGGCTGTTGTGATTCTGTATCAGCAAGCTTGTAATAATACAAAACTGTACCTGTGTGCACACCTACACACAATACAAACACTAAACACACGGCCAGCCACAAATCCCCAGGGGCAGAGTGCAGTGCCTGTACCGGCACCTGTGCAAACAGGGGCTGTGCTGGGTGTTGCTGCTCCACCCCTTCCTTCTCCAGCGGGCCAGGGCTGCGCCTCACCCGTGGGTGAGCACAAACCTGCAGCGTGGGGCTCGGCAGCTGCTGGGTGGGACACTCCAGGCACTGGCTGGTGTCCAGCTCGTGTTTCCCAGTTGCAGGCCCCTGGACCTTCAAGTCCCTGCTCCAGGGGCACGTACTCCTGTTGTCCTGCGTGTGGGCTGGTCCCACGTGGAGTGTGCTAGCCTTGACAGGTATGTGCACACGAGACTGGTTAGAAATAGGGTGCAGTGAGAACATGGGGTGGGCTGCAGCAGTGAAGTGCAGGGCTTGCACAATGAAGTGTAATTGGTAAGCTGTCTACGTGGGACTGTGCCCCTTTATCCTCTGTGTCCTTGGTTTTACTGTGCCTGTTTCTCTCCAGTCTGCCTTAGCCACTCCCTTTACACACCTTCAGTGATTCCCTTAAACATCCCAGAGTAAGTTCTGCACATTCATGCAATCCCCCCAAAAAATAATCATCTAATAAAGTTTACACAGTCCCGAAATTCTTATTCCTCTGAAGTCTTATAACCTTTAGGTAATCCCTCAGTTTGCACAGTTTTCTAGGGAGTTTCCTACACTTGTTTAGTGGGTTAAGCCCTAGAAGCAGTGATCTGGATCATTCCCCTTCCATGTTTTTAGGATTAGTGAGTCCGTGCACTCAGTTTTCACTAATTGCTCTCATCCTTGCCGTGGCTTTGTGTTTAATTGCTTAGCCTTTAGTCAGGTAACATGCTCTGTTATATGGAAATATCTCTGCAGTGCTTTCTGATCCCAGTGACTGGACCAAGAATGTGGCAGATGCAGTAGAATTCATCTTGCTTAACCTTAGATGTCTACAGAGCAGGCACAGTGAACAGCTTTGCATACCTGATCTGTACTTGATGGAAGTAAATCGTTATTTCAGAAGATGTTTATCCCATGCTTCACACATTTATATTTTAATTAAAACTTTGTTTTTATAATTACCATTGTGATGCAAAAGGTGACTAGTTAAATTAGGAATACCTGTCTAGGTTTGGACAGAATTGAAGATAGGCAATTATGTTTATGAGCAAAACTGGTGACAAATACCTTCTGCAACTTCTGGAAGTTCTTGTCTGCTGTTCAGCACCATAAAAGTCTAAAAATGTTTGAAGAGAGATGAATGAGGTTTTGTAACTGAGGATAAAGAAATTTCTGTGGATAATGGTTTGTGGGAAACAAGCTCAATGTTAAACTAGAGAAAGGTGGAAAGGTGTTTGAAGAAGAGGGACTTCAATTAGAAAGAAATTACTGTGATGTGCTCACCTAGGACTTCTGGGGCTTTAGAAGGTATGTGAAGATTTTTAGGACAAAATCAAAGATCACAGTTGAAATACCACCAACTAAAAACTGCAAATGCCATTACTTACTATATTAAATGAAAAAAATACACACTTCCTCTCAGCTGAAGAATGTGTGCTTTATACGCAGTTTGAAACAAATTCAAGGACTTATTTTCAAAGGTAGTGAGTAATTACTGTTAGACTAGCTTTAATGAGAGCTGTTTTTCAGTGCCTTCAAAGTTTGATGTGTGATCTCTTAGGCTTTTAGAATACATAGTGGAATAGCTTGGGTTTTTAAATTTTTCTTGTTTTAATGAGTGTTAGTGTACTTAGTGATTTCATTTAGTCCAAGGCTGGAGCAGTTTCAGCAGATGCAAACGTGTGCTCAGGGGGTAGATGGAAATGATTAGGAGCTTATAGCATGTTGCATCATATTTTCTACTCCTAGGGCCTGTGTGAGCAAAACCAAAGATCGTTCAGCAGACAAAAGAGAATTGCTGATTATAAAGAAGATATATGGATGGAGATGGTGTTTTGACTGTCATTGTAAAAATGTGATTAAAAACCATAATATGATAGAAACCCACAGATTTAATATAGATTCAGTAGACATATTGTGTTCATGTATTTATTAGAATGCTTGGAGGCAGGCCTCTAACTTGTATTGAATCAGAGTGGAATTATTTGAAGATGTGGCTTTTTTCTAAGAGCCTTATTGTAGAATATGACAATTTTTTCCAACAACCTGGAAAATGCCATTCATTTACAGAACAGTATATGAAAACTGTCATGGTGTAAGGTATAAGTGAACTGTGGGTGGGAGAGGGGATCTGTTACACCTGCAATTGCATCAAACAACTGCCTGAAACAAGTCCCCTAGTTCATGGCAGCCAAACCTTATGGACAGCTGCAGTGTCCCTGTCTGGACGCTCCCACTTGTGCTATCTGGGGCAAACATCCCTGGGTAGCTAAGCAGCAGCATTCAGTCATTACTCATTTTCCTTTCACTCTGTCCTGTGAGAACAGCTGTTTGCTGTTTCTCTGCACTTTGAGATCTAGGGTAGAGATTGAACAGTACCTGAGGATGAAATCACTTCTTCCTGTTTGTAAAACTGCTTTGATCTGAGGATTCCAGATTTTCTGGCATTATGAGTTTCTTCTGTTTTTGTTCTCTTCACATCCCTGCTTCCCAAAATAGCATGTCAGAAATTCTTGCTTCCTCTGTGGTCATCATTGACTTGGCCATATCACTTAGATTTTGCTAATCAGAAAACATAAATACTTTTTTCTTGAGGCAATTCCTACCATATAATATCTGGTGCAATACTACCCTGAATCCCTCCAAAAATTAGGATTGTTAATCTTTTAAAGACCTATGGTTGCTTTAATCATTTGCAGATGCCTATGAACCTACACTATGGTGTGCATAGTATTGGGGATGTCTTAAAGGAAAATAAACCTGGTCTCAAAAATGCTTGGAGGATGAGAAGCCAGGAGAGCAAAGGGGAACGATTTTTTACCAGAATATAATTGCAAACTGGCCAAAGGGGTGGAGCTTGGCATGGCAGGAGCTGGGGGAGCTATAAGGCACAGATCAAAAGGAAAGGAGCATGTCAGCAGTTTTCTCACTCAGTTTGAGTGAAGACGAAAGGGAAAATTCAATCCCTCATGCTATAAGAATGTAAGGTGGAATATCTAAAATGCCTATTTTTTTTTTCTTACAGATGGGATAATCCAGCATTTAAGTCTGAAGGCAAAAGAATCATTGGCTCAGCTGGGTATCTAAAGGTATCATATTTATAGACCAGCTATTTCAGGAATAGAGCCTGTGTTCTTTTGCATCACTTAAGGCAAAATATAACCTTGGCAAACAAAACCACTGGCAATATTTGCAGTTGCGTCATTCTCAAGTGAGTATTTAACATCAGAAAACGTTAGGACATTCATGATAAGCTGCTGTTTTTACGTAATCCTATCAGTTATGGCTGTCCAGTGGCTGCAGTACAGTATCTTGAACAGAAAATGTTCACTATCACGAGTTAAAGCAGCATGGGGTAGGTAACTGGATTATGATACTGATGTCAAACTGTGGAATAAACTTAATGCAGTAATTAGGTGTCTAAATGTGATTTGAAACTAAGATTTAGTCAAAAGAGGTTTTTTTTCTCCCAAGGAATAAAAGGAATAAAAACAGAAATCTGGCTCAGTGACAATGCTTTAAATTATGGACAATGTGTAGTAATTTGCTTCAGAAGACAAATACCTTTATGTGTTTTGTGCCTTATTCTGTGGAGAGTCTTTTGTGTGAACAGCCCTAGACAGAGGTTCTGACCAAGCTCTGTATGTTGAAGAAATGTCATGGTGAATTTTGGACTGAGCCAAATGGATGGTCACACTAAAGGATGTAGTCACAGAAGCAGACACAGAAAAATGTGGCAGAACAGATCAGAATGAAATCCTTAAAAAATTATTAAAATAAGTTTTGTGAAAATGTTTAGTAACCAAAGATTTTATTAATAAGATAGGAAAAGCTAAAATGTGGTGGTGTGGTGAACTAACCATTAAAGTATTTCAGTGAGAGATATCTGAAGGAAGAAACTGTAAATCAGTCATGTTCTCATTTTATCTCTCTGTCCTAATTCAACCACTTTTCATATCACCAGAAGCATAAGACTTCAGTTGCCTTGAAGGAGTGCTATCAGAAGCCAATGCTGTCACAATTTTCCAAATTTTCTTGCAAAACTGCTGCTTTAGTGAATACTCTGCTGAAAATGTCTCTGGCTTTCCCCTCTGTCTTTGGGGATGCCAAAGTTCAGGTGTCTTGGACCACAATGTCCAGTCCAAGATGAGGGCCTGCTTTATTCTGTGCAGCTGCATCTCTGAGTAGCCAAGGGGAATACCAATGCTGACAGCAGTTTTCCAGCCATTCCTTCCTGCCTTGCAGATCTATGTTTAATGCATAGCTACAAAAGACTCCTAGCTTGTCATGGAGGGCGTTAGATTTCCCTGCTGGATGCTGGCCATGGCAAAGCAAAGCTTTCCCCTTGAGTCGTTTGCTCACAGTTGCAATCATGTAAAACTGCTGTTTTAGTAAGTGAGGTAATAACACTTAAGACTTCTCTCTTATGGACCAATACAATCATCTCAGGTCACACTGGTTTTCACCACCTTTGTTTATTGACTTTCTGACTTCAGGACATTTTATTCAGTTCTGACAGTTCTTAAGCAGTGTGTTTTTTATCACTGTCTCCAGGAAGCAGATACCATCAGCAATGTCCAGACCTACATGTGCGTGACCTGACCACAGAATTTCACTTTTTTGAAGATATGTTACCTTCAAAATACAGTAAATTCAGTATTAACTTCAAGCCACCTGTTAGAGATCTTGGTCCATCTGGTGTCTTGATGAAAACTAACATTTTCTGGATATTGTACAGATTCTCCAAAAAATTTCAAGAGATCTTGAAAGCTTTCTGAAAGTCGACACATTCTAGGTATGTTTGGTATGTGTCATATGTCTCTGAACAACCGTGCTTTGGTTGTTCAGTGACGGTGCACAGCCTGAAAATATGGTCAGCACAAGATCAGGCTACCAGAAGTAATCTGTTGTTCCTAAAGTACCTGAAGATGCAGTGATATTGCAAATCCAATTCACTCTAAGTATGTAGAATAATTTTCTGGAGAGGACTGTGATGCTATGTCAGTCTTAGAGTCACTAAAATTGTCCTTCAGGTAGTTTTGCAGGTTTTTCTTCTACAGTCTTTATACAGGGGATTCATTCTCTTGTGCTCAGTTCAAGATTTAGAGATTTGTGTTCCTTTTTGCTGCCTTTGAGCAGATCTGATCTGTTTTACCCTACCCTGTGCCTTCCAGTTCTTCACTTTTAAGTTACTGTCAACTTAGTGCAAGATGATTTTCTCAGAGTTATTGTCTTATTTAGATTAGCCAAATAGATTACTTTTCAGTTGATAGGACAGTTTTAGTGTGAAGTGGAAGTCTCCCTCCCCTCCTCTTTAATTTGGGGTAGGGCTTTTTTTCCTGGTATTGGTATTTTCTCCTTTGTTTTTTATTAATTAATTCTAGTTATGATTACAATCTGAAGCCCCCTTTTTTCTGCCTGCCAATGTGATTGTCTTTTCTTCCTAAATGTTTATTCCCTTTTGCCATTTAATGGGAGTTTGATCTGAGCATTTGGGGAGTTCTGCTTTGCTGGTCCCTCTCTGATACTGCCATTCTACAGCATTGTAGTGACCCAGCCCTCCTATTTCTGTTGAAAAATACCCGAAAGTTCTTAGTTTTAGTAACATGTTTTGCTGAAAATACTCAAAATTTCTGTGAAACCTGAGAATTATGCCTGTCAGTGGAAAAATTGCTTTCTAAAGAACTTTTAGAACATTGAAACTCCATACATTTGAGTGGTTATTTTATTTGCTTCTTCTGCAAGTATTTGATTTAAATTTATTTTTCAGAATGGCAGCATATATGTCACACTCACCATTGGCACCTAAAACTTACATGCCCAGTCGTTCTGAGGAACAAATACCAATTACTACAGGTTACAACCCCTTTGTGCCCGTGTTTTATTACAACCAGTCTGATGTGATTTTGTGGGCAGAAGAACATGTTCTTGCCGTCAGGGGATAATTTAGTTATCAAAGTTGCATAAGGGCTTTATTGGTGCTGCTGTGTGAACAAATTCCAGATACCCAAGTCATATTCAGTCCATAATTAGTTCTCCCTACTTTCCCATTTATGCCCAGCCATGCCAATGTGGGCGTGCTGCTGCTAATAAGGTTCTGTAAGGTGTTTTAGAAAGTGGTTTTGTATCATGGTAGCATTTGGAGGGTTTTCAACCTCAACTACTTCAATTATGTACCTGCTGCTTTGCTGCTAGTTGGCTCCTCATCTGTCTCACAGGGCTCTTTACGTGGTGTCACTCACAATCAGTGCAACTTCTCTGTTTTCTTCCAGCAGGGGAACCTCAGTAGTTCATGATTTTATTATTGTTCTTCCATTTGATACAATCTGTTCCTGACCATCTGTACCCACTCATGCCGAGAATATCAATACTGTAATTTTCCATCTCCCTTGTAACTTGAGCGGATTTTTCCTTCTTGCAGCATTGTATGTACATGCCAGGATCTTGTACATAACATGGAGCAGCAGCTACTTCAAGGTTTGAACTCCTTGCTGAGGCAGGATTGGACTGATGCTTGTTGCACAGATTTGTTTTGGGCTATCCACTAATCCAAGGAACTGGAATGGAAATTGTCATGGAGACAAAGTGAAGGCTTAGCCAGTAATATTTCTGAAGAGGAAAGTGGTCAGCCTTGCATCCAGCTCCCACGCTTGAAGAATCAAGAGATAAATTTCTGTCTGGCCTCTATCTTTGATTTACCCAGCCTTGGTAGACCTGTCGGGAGCTTACATAATCCTGCTGATATAACTTTGGATCAGAGTCTCCTAAGCAACCCAACACAGCAAGGTATTAGGGTCAGAAATGGGGGAAAATGTGGATTTGCCTCTGTGTGGGGTGTGTGTGCATGCACATGTGTGTATTTTGTATAATTCTGGCAATTTGTATTCTACTGTACTTAGAATTAAACAGGTTAATTTAGCTTTTCCTCTGTTTGTTCGTATCTGGTACTTAGAGGATTTGGAAAATCCTATTCTCAGCCATCAGCTAATTTCATAGAACATGCTACAACTGTTACATGTTGTTTGGTGGACTATTTTGTTACTGTTTTTTTTATTTTTTTTTCACAAAATGTCTTGAAGTAAAATGCTTCTTAATGGCATATGATTAGAAATGTGATAAATTAAGTCCTTTCAGAATCTAAGTAATCCTTCAGGTCCTGCAGACTCCTAAATTTGCGTGTGTGTGTGTGTGTGTGTGTGTGTGTGTGAAAATATGAGGGAAAGTAGAGACATATAATAGACTATAACAAGAGGTTTCACTGATGTTGTAAAGCACAGGAGAGAAATTCAGATAATTTATGGTCCACCTAACAGAAACTTGCAATAGAATAACATCTCTATAAATCAAGATTTGTTGCTCATTTTATATATGGGATTCTGACTCATGAATCCATGCCCTGTAGAAATTTCTATACCTCGAGTCATGCAGATGGGATCCTATGATCCCAGATCTTGCTTTCTTGAGTGATTAGTTCTGTCGCACCCTCAACTGTTGTATTTTTTTACTTCATGTAACATAACCATTTTGGGGAAAAAAATATTGAGCTATTTTTTTCTTCTTTTTCAAAAATAATATAGAATTTGTTGTACCAAAAGTGGAGAAGTACAAGAGGCAATCAGTATATACATGATGTAGAACAAAATAGGAAAAAAAATGTATACACAAACAGAATAATTTGTGCTACTTTCTTCATGTTACCTGTATCCTGCTTTGAAGGTCTGATCACAACAAAATGTGATTTTGAAGGACATGTGGGCATCATCCAATAGGCAGACTCTATGTGCTCTTCTCTATGAAGGGGTTTAGTCATCTAGTGAGTCCTCTTTTTAAGATATTCTCTGAGAGAATAAAGCAAAGCTATCTTTGCATATCCTTCTCACCCTATGAACTGAAAGAAAGAAACATGACACACAACAATGGAGGTAAATGCTTGCTGGATTTGAAATCACAGACAGTAACAGTGTAGGGCAATAGCAGATGAATGTATGAAAGCTGAAGATGTTACACCAGGTGGACAGAGTCACAGGAGGCAACTTTCTGACTGGAACTGAGATGTAGATCCTTGTGAGAGAAGCAATGTGTCCAACACGTCCTCTTTGCTCTCAGGATGTGAGTCAGCAGTGTTGCTGTTGTTTGCAGCCATGTGCTACTGTGGGTTAGGTGCTAGGCTAAAAGGCTTTACTGAAGTCCAGGCAGACAAGATCCACAGCCTTTCTCTCATCCACTATACAGGTCACACCCTCATAGAAGGAGATCCGTTTGATCAAGCAGGACCTGCCTTTCATAAACCCACCCTGGCTGGACCTGATCCCCTGGTAGTCCTGTCCTGCATGTGCCCTGGGATGGCACTCAAGATTTCCCCACCACTTTCCCCAGCACTGAGGTCAGGCTGACAGGCCTGTAGTTCTCTGAATCCTCGTTCCAGCCTTTCTTGTAGACAGGTGTTATATTTGCTAATTTCCAGCCAACCAGGACCTCTCCAGTTACCCAGGCCTACTGGTAATGACTGAAAGAGGGGTATGGCAAACTCTTCTACCAGCTCCATCAGTAGCCTGAGATGCATCCCTTCCAGCCCCATAGACTCGTGGATGTCTAAACTCCATAGCAGGTTGCTGACTGTTTCCTCCTGGATTATGGTGCTTCATTTTGCTCCCCATCTCTGTCTTTCAGCTCAGAGGGCTGGATATCCAGAAAACAATTAGTCTTGCTATCAAAGACTGAAGCAAAGGAGGCATTAAGTACCTTAGCCTTTTCCTCTTTCTTTGTCACTATGTTTCCCTCTGCATCCAGATTTGTCAAAAGTGGATTTGTCCTACACACCTCTTGGGGTACAGTGAGTTGTACACCAGGTTTATTGCCCCCCATAAATTAAGGTGTAGAACAAATTCTATCGACTGTGCGGTCAATGCTAGAAAATGTCAATGCCTGTTCAGTTTGCTCTGTGGGAGAGCCCATAAATTTGCTGTGAAAATATTTCCTATGGAACAGTAGAGACAAGGCTGGGAAGTGTTTCTGCACAAGTTTGGCTTGGTAGTACATCAATTCTGTAGCACCAATCTGAACTGAAGTGCAGTGGTTAATGACGTACAGGCTAAGCAGCAGTGTTAGCTCAGTGCTTCATACTTTCTTGTTATTGGGGTAGTTACTGGTTCTGTTCTTTTCCTTTCCAACTCATAAACCCCCTACTTTTGAATGTGTCATCCACTAATTTTATAGTGGTTGTAGTACCTTTTGTAAGAGACAAGGCAGACTTTAGCAGCTGATAGTCTTATAGTATTGTCTCTCTGAGATTCTTTGCACACTGGCAGTAAAATAATTCCTTTTGCATTCGAAGAAGGGAATTCCCTACACCTTCTTTTTTTGTTATACCTCTTTGAAATGCAAGATGAAATGTCAAAAATGAGCTCATATTTTATTATACCTTCACTTTCATCTCTTCCTTTGCAAGACCATCCTTCATAAAGAACTATTTTTTCCTGTCCAGTATGAAAACAGGCTATGTGTCCAAGCTGCTTCTGCTCCTACTTCACTATCATTAGGAAAAGCTGGAAATAAAATTATGAAGTTGTCATCCATAAATGTTTTAAATACCTTTGTCTGACAGCAATCCTAACATATACTTTTGACATCAATTTATAAGATGCTGTAGCCTAGGAAAGGTAATAATTATACTCAAAGGTTATTTATTTTCTGAGACTAATATTGCTAGCAAAAATAGCAAAGCTTTTGTGCCTATGAATCCCTTCTCAGAATGTTTTGATTTTCTACTTATTAGAAAATAATTATGAATGTAATTATACTAATGTAGCTAGTGAATGAATCTTGTTTTAATCATACTTGTACTTTTAAGTGTGGCAGAATCCTGGTCTAGAGAGCAGAACACAAAGCAGCCATCATCACGTTACTACGCGTTTGCTGACTCTCATTTGGCCTAATGCAATTTTCCCCTTAGCCTAGTAAAATGCCAAAGTTGATTAATGTTGATTAAGAATGTTCATAAACTTTTCATGCTGCACAGTTTGATTTTATCTGAGGTATGTCAACTAGGATCTCATGGGGAGCTTTTTCGGGGAAACAGTGCTAGAAAGTGTCAAATAAGTGCTAATGATCTCAATATACAAGAAGGAAATTGTTTTCCAATTAGACTTTAGCTTTTGTCATTCTAGTGCCTTCTGTCTCTGGAGTATAAAATGAACTTTCACAAGATACTGGCTTCTTTCTTCATGTACTAGAGCTAAAATTGTAATGAATGCTTTCTTGAATTAAAAAAAAAAAAATTAAATTGCGTAAAAGCCATTATGCTTTTAGGAGTAGTTTCACAGTGCTACCACTTCTGCCTTTACATATTATTTGAATTAATTGAACTTCCTGATTAATTTTCTGATCATTTGGCAGATGTGAAACCTAGAAAGGTAGATTTCTAGATCGAAAATACCATATGCTAAACTTTAATTATCATCCCTTTCAGGCATGTTTTCATTATCAAAGCTGCTATAGTCCAGGTCTGTGAGAATTAACTGTAGATGAAAATCCAAACAGCTGAAGTCCAGCTGCCTTTGGATTTTGAGGAAAGCAAACAGTCAAACCAGTGTTCTCTTTCTCTCACCAACAGAGAGGTCACAACTTAAACTGAGTGTGGTGGAAAAGGGCCCTCAGTAAAGGGCTGGTTTTGCACGAATGGATGTTACCCTGAGAACTTTCCACTCAAATGCTACTTCGGGAAAGCTCTAAATAGTTCTACTCCAGCAATGATGCTCTGACTCCCAAACTGTGTCTTATATTTCTTCAAAGATCAAGTTAATATTATCTTGTGATTATGCCCATGAAAAAAAAGTCATCTTCCACTTCTCTGGTGCTGCTACCTTTATTTTACCGCTGTATTCTCGTTTTAACTGCATTTGTCTGTTACCCTTGTGTTGTGTTTTGGCTGTGGCTCTCTTGAGTTTTCTGTGGCAACAGGCTGTTGCCTGTGCTATTTTTTGTATCAATTTCTAGGGCAGTAGACTCTTCATACATGACTAGGCTTTCTAGGCATGACTGTAATAATAATAATTTAGGATATTATTAATACTTTTAATAATAATAAATTGAGAGACAGAATCACATAGTACAGTCAATAAAAAGCAAGAAAAAACAAAAAAAAAAAAGAAAAAGGGCAGTCATTTCTATCTCGTATAAAATCAGGAGATTTGGGACTTTCAAGATGTCACTACAATAGAAATGAATATATTCCTGAGATCTGGAACAGGATATTCTGTACCAACTCTGAAGGACAATCTTATGACTGAATTAAAAAAAAAAAATCACATGGGGTTTAAGAATACCGGTGTTTCTTCAGAAACAGCTTGAGTTTTGGAAATGTAGGAGGGGTCAGGGAAGAGGGATTAGAAGGCAGCAAAGAGGGAAGACAATGCTGCATCCATATCTTACAGGAACCTATGATAATGTACTAATCACTTACTGTGCTAATGTGAGCCCGTGCTTTATGTGTTGAATAATGTCTATATACTAATTATTTTTAAACCAGTGTAGTATCTGACAATTCAGAACAATTAAAAAGAAACCAAAGTGCCCAAGTTGGGGACAATTTTTAATACCAATAAAGGTATTAAATACCAATGAATGGCCTCTAAGTGACCAAAAGAAACAGATTCTTAAATGGTTTTGGTAGGATTCTCAATCCTACAATCCTTTTAGCTGGACAATTGCTATACCATTGAAAATAAAATCCTTGACTTATTACTACCAGGACTGTTAGATTATAAGAGTTAACTTGCTGCCCAGTTACTTAGAAATGTTGTTGGTACAGGCCAAGAATCAAATAGAAAGGTATAATCAAAGAATTGTCATTACATAGGAAATTTTAAGCTTTTTTCAGCTTCCTCCTTTGAGTTTCAACAACTAACTGAACAACAGTCAAAACTGAGCTGTCAAATTCTGACAGAAAAAATTGAGTTTAAGATTCTGTAAAGACTTTAGCCTGCACCTTTAATTCAGCTTGTTTTATGTCATAAATATGACAGAATATTCCAAACTGAGCATGTAGACAGAATTACAGGAATGAGACATGATAACATTTTTTGCATTGATGATATTTACAAACTTATGTACTCTATGTCTGTGTATAATTGCTCTGGACAAAACATCCAAGCTCCAGAAATCAAGTTGATCAACTATCCCATTCACAGAATCACAGAGTAGTTTAGGACAGAAGGAACCTTTAAAGGTCATCTAGTCCACCATCTCTCTGAGCAACCTGTTCCACTGTTACTACCCTTATGAACAAAATTTTCTTCCTTCTATATAATCTACTTTGCTTTAGTTTAAAACCATTGCGCCCCATCTATTGCAACAGGCTGTACTAAAATGCATTTCCCCATCTTACTTATAGATTCCCTTTAGGTACTGAAAGGCCACAGTAAGATTCCCAGAGCCTTCTCTTCTCCAGGCTGAACAACCCCAGCTCTCCCAACCTTAAACCAGAAAACAACCTGACTGATCTGAGCCTATCTTCAGTTTTCAGCCAACTGTGCTTACAGAAACCCTATGTGCCAGGGCCTCTACCATATCGTATTTCAAAATACAACCTGGATACCAACTCCTCAGCCCACTGAGAGAAGGCAGATCAGTATCTTGCCACCAAAGCTGATTTAGAAATAAGGTTGAGCATCCCCCATAACCTGAGCAGCTCTTGATGCCCATGAAGAGCCCGCAGTCCTCTAATCCAAAAGGTTTTTGTTAATGGTACTTCTTGAGCAGGGAAAGGGTTTGGAAATGGGTAAGCATTAAGTTGCACTCTTCAGCACAACTTAAGAACTTCAGCCACCTTCTGATTCTGATCATATGCATAGAGTAGAGGAAAAAGTGGGGGCTCTAGCTGAAAGACCAATATTTTTCCATCTACTGCAAACAGATCCTTAACACCAGTGAAATTGGCAGAGACCATTTCCCGGAGTATAGCTGGTTATGGTCAGTGCTGTGTATGCTATGGATTATCTTCTTTTATAGGGAATGAGAGTAACAAACAAAGAAAACTAACTACTGCCCAGAAATATCTAGCATTCTTCAAATCACTTGTGGGGAAGTATCCAACTAATAGAAATTTGCTTGGAGCAGAAAAAAAAATGCATAGAGAATAGCAAAATTTTCCTGAAAGAAACTAAATGACAATGTCGGTGACATTATACAATATAATGAGCTTCCTCAATTTAGACAGGAGAAAGCTGGGAAAGATCCAAGACTGCACCAGAGAACTAGTCCATGATGGTTTGATAGTGCTTAGTATAGGACCCGGAAAACACAATTTGTTGCAGTGTAGTTGTCCTTCCTCAATGGGAATTTGAGGAGTCCCTTGCAGATTGCTTCCAGGGAGTGTCATACAGGATACATTTCTTGCTGGTTATACATCTGATTTGATCCACTGAGAGTCTGAGTACTGGACATTTTCAATCAAGAATATGTTTTTAATTTCCTCCATTCACTTACCTATAATAGAATACTTTAAAGTTCCCTTAATGTCAGCTACATAAAGATATTTTCTAAGTTTCAACTTGGGACAAAAATAACAAATAATGAGTTACACTGGATTTTTCCATTTATACACAACATTGTAAAGCAGATGTTAGCATTTCCTTTTCAGAGAATTACACTTGACATGTTTGAACAATGAACCTACCAACTCATTTACTCTTGTAGTTGCTACGAGGAAGGAAATGGGAGTAAGTATAAAGAGACCCTTAGTGAAAGACATTTTATGGTGATATATAAAACCAGGTTACAGTATCACTGTTTCCTTGGGAACCCCTCATGTCTAGCAGAACTGAAAAGGAACAGATTAAAAAAAGGGTATCAGAAAAATTACATTAATAACTCTGCTGGTGTCAGTACATTTAGATGACTTAGAGAAGCCACCAAAAGAAAGTATCACATGCCTGTGATATACAACTAGAGTGAATTTTTATTTACAGATTTTGCAGTGAAGAACAATTTCAGCAGAAGATTGTAAAACCAGGAATAGGAATCTGGTTTTTTGGAGGGTGGTAGTGAGTTCAGAATGAGAACTGAGATGAACAGGAAGTACCTGGAGACACACGAATGTGAGGGTCAGAATGTACAGATTTACAGATGTGGAATTACAAATGAATGCTCCTTAAAAATAATTTTTGTAAATGATCATACTACATGATAGTGATTTGCCTTCTTGGTTGACTGTAGATTAATGTTGACATCATGACTCTGGAGTAGGTAGAGAAGTCTATGCTCTGAGTATGTTTTCATCAATATGTCATGTGGGTCATGTAAATAACAGTAATGACGTGAAAATTCTGTGCAGGCTGAGTGTACATGAACAAAATAAGGTTTGATTTTAATTGAAGAAAAATGTGAGGAATGATAGGTGGAACTAATTGTGAGAAAGGATGGTAGAAACATAGAAAGGTCAAATTAAACCATTTTTTCTTTCAGTCACAGGATGTCTTCTGCTCTGAATTTACTCTCTCTTTTCAAAGCAAATAGCTAGATAATATATGGGGATTGTAGTTCCTGTCCCTGTATTTGTTTGTTTATAGTTACCCATTTAATGGTAAAGGATTTAGTGGAAACAGGGCAAATACCAAGGAGGAAAGAAAGCTCTTGAAATTCTCCAGTCATGCTGAGAGCAAGTATTTGTAATTTGTGCATGAAAAATCACAGATGCATTGAAATAAAGCAGGCACTGTAAATCCAGAAAGTTCAAAGGTAAATGTCCATTGGAAGGAAACTCAGAAGAATGAGGGAATGCACAAAGAACTGTAGTAATGTCTTGCAACCAAAACTACAGGATGAATACTGCTAGTGTTTATGGTTGAGGCATGGCATGAAATATTTTTGAACCAACTGTGTAACCTGACAGGCTGGAGAGACTACTTTCAATTGGTCTGGTTCTTTGTAATCATTCTTAGAAGTGATTGAGTGATTTCTCTTTTTTTCACTTCCCCAGAATAAAATGTATTTTCCCAAAAGATTCTGTACAGTTAATTCTTCCATTCAACATTCATAGATTGATAAGGACTGTATTATCTTTGGTAATCTGATGACACATGGTTTTACATTTCCTCCTCTTTTTGACTTCAATGCCAGATTTATCTAGTGCCTGGAAGAAACAAGGATTTTGGTGAGCCAGCTGGCTGGAATCCAGTCCAAAAGGTGAAGGTGATGTGAACTGAAAGAGCAGAATGCTTTCAGGATTGAATGAAAAATTATACAGTTTATTTTACAAGGATGACTGCTTAAATATAGTATGCTCAGTGTCTACACGATGGTTTATGTATAATTACAAAGGGTCTATTATACACAATCTTACATCAAGAAATGGAACAGTCTCCTTTAGCTAAGAATGCCAGTGACACGTCTTGGACACAATTAAAATTCGATACATTTATGTGCATGATAATAGGTACAGATTATTGTTAAGACTTGCTTTACCACAGCCAACCTCTCATGTCCTTCTGGCAATCTGTTCCTCCAGAATTTGTTTCCCCAAAGGAATGGTGTTTTCACCAATATCGCATGCAGAACTCTTTAGTTAGTGGGGCTGCATCCTAGAATTTATTCTCTGTGGAAACACAGCTAATGAGGACCATGATAGTTTCAGGAAGATGACTTTTTTCCCAGGTCTTTGCACCTGGTTATAAATTGATGTCATGACAGTTTACAAATAGCACTGTCTCTGTGAATGTATGATCTGGGGTAGGGATTTCAAACTGTTCAAACTAAACCTTATAAAACCCCTTTATTATTGCTGCATACACTTAGATGTTATCCAACACTGATGTGAAATAGGAGTTATGTCTCATAAAGTGAGAGAACAGCAAGTACAATTCTGCTGGTTTTTATAGAGTGAAAACATCCAGACTTGGATTGAATTGTTTCTTCAGCATTTTGGATAGGGTATTTCCCATTTATTTGGACTGAATGGCATTTTGGGTACTCTTTCCAGAAGATACTCTTTCCAGAAATTACTTCTTTCCTCCAAAATGACTGCTCAGGTGGGGGATTTAGAGATACCAAAATAATTTTGAGAGGTTTATTCCACTACTACCTGGTGTCCATGTGGGAGGAAGACTTTCTTCTACAAGCTTCTCTCATGGGTGTCACATTCTTGCTCTTCTGTGTTGGAGCAATCTGTCCAGACAGAGGCTGGGGTAAATCTCACACCTTTGCGGGGCAAAGGACACCCCAGCAGGACCTTATGTGGGTGATCGTAGAGCAGCAGCTCTGTTGGGCTGGACCTGCACAGAGAACAGAGATGCCGTTCCCGGCCCAGGGGAGCCGGAGGCCCGCCCGGCGCACACCCCGCGGCTCCCTTCGGTGTTGCTCTCCGGTTCTCTGCCCTAACTGCGGACCGTGCCGTCGGGCCTTCGGGGGCACGGGGCTATGGGTACTCTGCCGCCCTCCCGGGCCGCTTACCCCTCGCCTGTCCCTCTGCCTCCTTCTTCTCCTCCCGGGGCCGGCGCTCCCCCGCGCCAGCTCACCGCCCTG
>VZRZ01004834.1:263810-283208 GCA_013398175.1 Climacteris rufus
GGCGGGCTCCGCGCTGGCGGTGGCGGCCCTGCCGGGCGGAGCGGCACCGCCGGGGCCTGGGCTCCGGCCGCCTGGCTGGGTGGGTTTGCCACAGCCGCCATCTTCCCCCGACAACGTGTCTGCCGCCCGCCCCCGCCCCGCTGCTCTTTCCAAGCGTGAGCCCCGGCGCCGGGGGAAGCGGGACGCCCTCCGCCCGCTCGGTGCGGCCACGGGGGCAGCCCCGGCTCCGGCTCCGGCACCAGGAGCTGTCCTCGGTGCTGGCCTGCGCCGGGAGCTGTCCACGGCCACCCGGCCCAGCTCAGCACCGGGAGCTGTCCACGGCCACCCGGCCCAGCTCAGCACCGGGAGCTGTCCACGGCCACCCGGCCCAGCTCAGCACCGGGAGCTGTCCACGGCCTCCCGGCTCGGCACCGGGAATGTCCGGGACACGAGCGCGGGTGCCGGGAAGCGGGAGCCTTCCCCGTGCGCTGTGCCCCAGCCCCGGGCGGGCGCCGGTCTCGCTGGAGGCGCGGGGGTCCCGCTGCCGTGCCCGGCGCGGGTCACGTCCTTCCCCAGCTGGGCTGCCAGACACCGAGCAAAGTCGAGAAAACTATTCTCCCTTCGTGATGGAGCAATCACGCTGAATTCTGATGGCTTAAAAATAAGCAAAGCTTATCGTGGACATGACTTGGATGAGTTTGGTGAAGCTGAAGCACTAAGTGGCTTTTTTATACCCAAATTAGTGTTGTGTCTTGGACGTGCTAACTGCAGCTGGCCTTTCACACTCAGCACCTGGAAGCTATTTTCTGGTCTTTATTGCTGACTTTGGAAGTCTGTTTCCAAGATTCAATGCATTATTGTTAGCATCATACCAAAAACTTCAGATACCATTTTTATGACAGCTCCTAAATGTCGAGGAGATCTCCTAAAAACCTTTCAAAGCCTATTTAAAAAGCTTTTTTGTTGGGTGAACATTTTGAAGCACGTCAGTGTAATGTGAGCACTGGAAATAAAGTGCCATACCTTCCTTTGTCACCACATCTTAGTCTCTTGCTCTACAATTTGTTTGCTATTGGGATACTTTTATTGTGAAACAATTTAGACTCCTTTACATTATTAAATTGTGTGATATGTCAAAATAAATACAAATATTTGTTTAAAATTCCTGCACTCTTAAAAAATCATTAACAAAGACCGAAATTGAAGTTAAAGCTGGAAGCTGCAGGAATTCAAGGAATTCAAGTTGCATTTTAAAAGTATAGTAATAGCAATACAGTTTTAAAGAAGGCTCCTGTCAACTTTTGTTTTGGACAGTAATGTTTATGATCAAATATAAAGTACAATTTCAGTATGATACTAGGATCAGCTTGAATGGTTAAGCTTGCAAATGAAGAATAAACTGTTCTCAAGTAATGACAAGGTAAAACTAACTTAAGAAATGAAACAGAACTGTTTTTATTTGTAATATTCAGAATCTTGGAAGCAGACAATGAACAAAAGAAAAATTTTCATCAGATTTAAAGATAAACTTCATGTGGGGTTTAGTTTCTCATTATGTCTCACTAAGGTGTCCTCTTGAGTTCTGTGTAAGCCGCAGGGGAAATGGTACGGTGTAAAGTTTATACATGAAGGATAGCCTAAAGCAGCTCTCTTAGGAAAATGCTGTTGTCAATGGAATTTGAATAGATGGCCCACAATATTTTAGAGGATAGTGAGAAGTGATCTGGTGTCAGATGAATAACTCACCAGTTTCATTTTTCTTAAAATGAAGTGTCTCCTTGAACCATCAGGTACATGTTTGTTCTAAAAATATCTGCAGATTTATTAAGCACAACCCTCCACCAAAGTCATGCCATAGCTTGTTCTGCGTCTTTATGTGCATATTATTGAGTTTAATTCTCTTGAGAGATGTTTTCCTTCTGTCAAAAGAAGAGAAAGAAGAAAAAACACCCCCCTCCATATTTATATGAATGAACTACTGTTATTTCATAGAGATAAATATAGAGCTAAATCCTGCAGTCTTTGTTCAAGTGTAATTCTCCTCGAAGGCAAGCTTCTTTTGAAGTGGAAGGTATTTTTGTCTGTCTAAGCAATAAAATTGTGTCATTTCATTCCATGGAGAAACATAGCAGGATAAAAAAAAGATGCTGAAAACAAGAGTTGACATTTAGAGATACTAACCCAAGAACTGTTCAAATGTTGAAGAAAGCAGCAAGCATGTACACCCTCTAATTTTATTTTTTTTTTAATAATTTATGGTGATTGAGTGTCAGTATGAATGGCTAGTCTCTGGGCTCTACTTCCTTTCTCCATTCTATTTCTATCTTGTGTTTATCAAATACTTATGTGGTGCCTATCACTGTGGTATTTGAGCATTTTCCAAAAGAGCATTAAGTAGTGTGACTCACATCTGTAATGTGGACTATTTATTCTTTTCCTTTCACTCCCTGGGGTAAATATGTGTGGATTTAAAATAGATACAGACCTTTCCTTATGCTTGTTTTACTCTTTTTGGGGAAAGGAAATGCAGATGGTATTGAGTTGTAATCTGTAGCAACTAATAGTGATCGGGTCAGCATGAATTCTTGCCAGAATCTGATGGAACATGATGGCATGGAAAGCAGAAGCTTTCCAGATTTGCTCTCTCCTTTGGCCTGGTTTGGTCTGTGAAATACTCTGAGCTACAGTTGTGCACTGTGTTCCTCTGCTGGAGCTTCTGCTTTAAAAAGGATGGGTGCCAAACTCTGCTGCTCTTACTGTCTCTCTTCTGGAATTTTTGGGGCCCTTGTAGTTCATTTTGAATGTTATGTACTGAGAAGGTGTCTTTTTGACAAGGTTATTGAATGTATATTTTGCATGATGTTTAATATGCATGATGTGTGACAGAATGAATTTATGTCTGTACTCTGTGTGTAAGTCTTTGCTGTTTTAAGAATATTTACATATTTTCAACCTTTTTCTTTGTGAATGTTTTACTGACTTGGGTACAGCATGGAATTTTTGATGATGGCTTTTCCTTTACATTATGCACATCCTTCCTCTTATAAAATCTACTTTTGTGGGTGTAAGCTTTTTAAAAGATTTTAGACAGCACATTTCCTCCATACAGACTGATTTATGGGATCAGGCTTGTGCGTTTTTACTTTTCATTTGTACTTTATTTCTATATCAAAGAACTACATTGAGAGGATGCACACAGAAAAAAAGTCAGCAGATGTTAGGATGCTGCTGTTATTTATAAAGACTTCTGTTTCAGCCTATGTGATGTGCATTTACACTTTCCTACTTGAAGTGTCATGAGTTTCCAGTTCCTTTGCTGAACCATTCTAAAGAAAAAATGCTCTCCTCATAAAGTCAGACTCGTAGATCTTAAAAAACATGTATTTCAGCTTTTAATGGGTATGGACAGTTTGGCCCAGTAGAAGACAAATTATGCTGAGAGAAATCTTGTTATGAAATCATCCAACTTTTCATATATTTGCAGAGCGTTACAGCTTTACCAGGAGCTCCTTATAAAATATTTCTTTTATATTTTTCAGTGTGTATGGCATTTACCTAAGGATACAAGAAAGGTGGAAACACAGTGGGCTAGCTAGAAAATGCTGGCTCTCGTGAGCCACCACTGGCAAGTCCACAGTGAACTTTAGGAAGGTACAACTGACTGCAGGCTTGTGTGTGCTCAGTTACTGTGGCAGTGATTGCACAGACATGGTAAAAATGGGAAAGCTACACTGACAAGAAACAAAATTTCTGATAAGAAGACCTTGAGGAAGCTGGGCTGTGTCTGGCAGTTACACTAATTATTTGGCCTGTTAATGTTCATGTTGAGTAAAGTTTCAGAAGACTGCAATAGTGCTGATGTTCCTGCATTCAAGAAGTACAAGCAGGGTGGGTTAGATGTAGAAAGGCTTGACATCATAGGTGGATAAAAAATAGTAAAACAGATACAGGATTTAGTTAAGAAACAGCCCCCAAAATAGACATGTAACACCAGACAGTATGTACTTTCTGTAATCTTGTCAAATAAATATTTAGGCACTTCTTTGAAAAAAAAAAGAAGAAAACATTTAATTTTATATCTAAAAGAGAAAAGTGGAGATCATAATTTGAGGTGCTGGGACTGTATCCTAGAAAGTAGTGACTGGGTGAAATGTAGTGGTCTCTGGAGGTGAGTTTGGGGGACTGAATGGTCCATTCTGGGTTTTGTCTGCATGCATATCTGAGCTGGGTAACATCTAAATAACTGAGAATGTCAAATAATTGATTTTTCCATTGAACCAATGGCTAATTAGTGTATATATTGTAAGTGTCAAAATACACAGGAGTGATAGGTTACTGCAGAACTGGTGTAAAACGTGTTTTTACCCTGGCAGTGAAGTTTTAAAATACTTGCACCATATTCAAGCTTCCATACTAGAGGGGAAAAAGTAAAATAATAGTTTGAACTTCATCTTTTAATCCAGTGGAATGGGATTTTCTTCATCTTAATGCCACCTCTCACCCGTTTGCTTTAGTGCTTTTCTTAAAGTTTTACTGCGATATTTACAGTGTGTCAGAATGCTAGGGCACTTTCTAAGAGCATTAGGCCAACCTTTTCTAAGATAGATTATTTTGGTGTGATCTTTTCATTTTCCTCAACATCTTCAATGATGATGCTTGTTTGACAGAAACTTCGGGAGATAAAACCCCAAGAATGCACACATTGTTTAAACAGACAAAGTTGAGTTATGATCTCATCTATACCTGTTTGACTGCAATAGACCTTATGCATTAACAATGGACTTGGAGGTGGAGATGATTTTTTAAGTTAAGTTTAGAACACATGGACTGTCTTAATCATATGTCTTACTATATCAAGGTTAATAGCTACAATTTATCATAGACAGCCTAATCTCTTTAAAAGCAGTCAAAAATGTTTCTTTTAATTTAAACTCACAAGCAGGAACAATCTCTTGAAATACTAATTGTTTAAAAATGGCATTCAGAAACAGTTGTCATTTCATTCATATTATAATTCTGAAGTTCAAATCAATCCATATTGTTTTCAGGGTTTACTGGGTCTAGATTTTGTCTCTTTTGCAGGACTACATGGTGTAACAGGAGGAACTGTTACATCCTTGAAGTAACTATCTGTTGAGGGTATGTTATAATTTATTAATAAAAACAATTTACATCAAATCTGGTAATGCATTTGTAAATACAGTAAACTCCAGCAATGGCATCTCATGAATTGTTATCCTTCTGGTGATAGAGTAACATTGCAAAACCAATGCTGTGCTGAAAAGCTGCTTCTGCATGATACCATGTTGTGACTGTGTCCTCATGTAGTTTCTTCAAGCTGTGGTCTAGAGGCTGCAAAGGGGTCGGTAAGGACTGAGGCTGTATAAGTTAATGTAACAGTACGAGATGCTATAGGGGAGTAGCAGTGCATATAAGAAGTTAATATGTGTAATTTTTGAAGAGTAAGAGTTCTGTCATTGAAGGTGGAAGGCAAATATTTTATAGTCTTGAATTTAAGTATCAGCTGTCATCACATTACATGTTTGCAGAGCGATCTCAGTTGCATTTTGATAAAGAAATCAAATGCATGCATTTTGATAGGGGAACAGTAATAGTCATAATCGTTGACTTTATGTATCTGTATCTTTAGGAGTTTTGAAGTTTTGTTGTGAGGCCCTAAAGACTGTCTTCAATCTAGAGTTTAAACTCTTTTATTAAAAATATAGTGAGATATCTTGTTTGTTTTAGCAGGAGTTAGCAGGAGTTGAACTTGTGTTTCAGACAAGTCTGAGTGCTTCTATTTAGAAAATTCGTAAGGAAATCTTTGAACTTTAAACAACACATAAAACCTACTATTTTGTTTTTTTACTGTCTCTGTGGGGTTGGTTCTTCTTTCTTAAATCTCATATGCAGTTGCTTAAATACTTCCTGATGACCTATTCTTTATTTGACATTAATATTTTTTCAGGTGAATCATTTCTTATAGCAAATATAATATTATATTTGTACACAGAATATTTAACAGGTCATAGAATTGCTAGGTATTTGATGTAATGTGGCATTTTGGTTCTGTGTATTTTTGAGGGCAGACTTCCTTTAGAATGTGTACTATGTTAAGCATATGAAGGACATCAAATGTTTTCACCTTTAAATAAAATTGTGCGTTAGAAGCAGTCAATGTATTTTGTAAAATGTTTTACAACCATCTTTCATATAACTTTTTAGAAATGAGTACTCCATTGTGTTAGCAAGAAATCTATTTCCACATAGTGTTTATTTAACTCTAGGTGCATTTATACATTTTTCTGATTACAGAAAGAATGAGTGATAAGCAATGCTTTTAAAGTGGTTTTAAACCCAGAGAATACAAAGAATAATAGAAAACATTGCTGGTTGGGACCTCAACAGGTCTTCCAATTCATCCTTTGCCTCAAGGCATGATCAACTCTAAGACAGCAGTTTCTGACACTTATTTACCTAAACCAGTGATTTGCAATAGTGAGACCCCTCCTTACTAGGGAAATAAATAGCCCTTGTGGCCGAGGCAATGGCACATAACAGGCGAGACACTGAATTCAAGCTAATCATCTCTGCAAGAGCTCTCTTGCATATGTAGCAGAGGGTGAAGACTGGGCCAAACAGATCTTAGGGTAAAGCTCTTGGATACAGTACGAAAATTTTATATTTTTTCAAATGATAGGTTACTACTGAAAGGTTTGAGAAGAGTGACTCCACTACTGACCCAATCAGGGATGGAGCATTCTTGATTTCTGTAGATGATTTGTCTCAGTTTCTCAAAGTCCTTATCCTTACTCTTAGACTTTTCCCCTTGCTGTTAAATCTTTCCTGCCATTTGCTACTTTGTCCTCAATGGAAATGCAACACAGTCTGTTATTTTTCTGTTTGCAGCAACTTTTTATGTATTTCACAAATGTGATCATATCTCCTCCTGTACGTTCTCACCACTCCTTTCTGTAGAATCAATGGGTCATATTTTCTAGACTTTTGACCACTCTTGCTGTTGGTCCTTATATTGACTGATGTTTTTTTAAATACAATGTCTGAACCCAGACACATATTCCAAACAAAAATGTCTAGGGAGAGCATGAGGATAAAACTGTGTGTCTTGCACAGAAGACTTTCCTTGTAGTGACAGTGGGGTTTTTGTTGTAAGGCAGCACTTACGGACTCATGGTCAGCTTGTGATCTACAATCCCTTCACTGTGCTTTTCTGCAGAACTGTTGTTGAATCAGTCATTCCCCATTTTGTATTTTGAATTTGATTACCTCAGCTATGCACATTGTTGGCCTTCATTGCCACTGAGTTGTATTCTGTCTGTATCAGATGCTTCATATGAATTTTGCATTTGTGTGCATAGATAAAATGCACAATGGCCCTTGGAGCAAGAATGAGGACTTGTCTCTAAATAGAGATTTATCCTACTCACAGAGTTATTTAGACTTTCTCTTGCCTGTCCATACATTCCTGACTGCACAGTTGTATGTCTTCATTGTTAGGATGCAGAATAAACTTTTACAGTTTTGCCCATAACTTATTCATTTGGGAAGGGGGAGCTGTTTTCAAATCTCCTCCTGATAAAGGATCTACAGAAGTCTTTCACCAACTTGGAAATACACAAATGCTATATTATTGTAAGGGAACCAGTTTCCTCTGCTGCTGTATTTATTCTGTAGGTGCAAGCTGTTGGTTGACTTACAGAAAATTTGACAAAAATTTGAGGTCTCAAAAATACTTAATTACTTAGAGTTTAGTGAAAATAAGAAGATGGGTAGTGGAAAGGATTGTCCATGCTCCTGATTGGAAAAGTCTCCTCACACCATTCTGCATTCCAAGGAGTTCTTCTGGGGAAGAACTAAGCTTGGCATCAAAATAAATCCGTCACAAGGTGTGAGTCCTCACGAAATCAGACTTACTTCAGCACTCATAAAACTGTATGGTAATGAAAATCATTGCCTCAGTTTTGGTATCTTTGTCATTCCCACGCTATAATGTTTAGAGCTTGGATTATGCTATTGAGCCCAGAAATTCTCTGTGATTCTTCTGACCAGATCTGAATACCTTACAGTGGTAGACATCCATGTCTGAAATCACTTAGATTCAATTTGAAGCAAATGGAAATAAAGAGATAACTTTAGGATGTGATCCATCTCATCTTAAATTAGACATTTCAGATAGGCCAGATGAATTACAGAGCCTATTTCTGGCTGTGGACTTGAAAGGAAGACAAAGTGAATATGTCAGATGTAGAGGTCTATCTCACAGATTTCTGGAACTAGGTAAGTTGACTCTGCCCCACAGACTTCTGCCTTTGAGAGTAACTCTTCACTATTTGGTCTTATAAGAATGCCATGGACACTTTCCCTGCTGGCACTGATGTTTACAGTTCCTTAGAAGCCTGTTTGTCAATCTGCATCTTTTGCTTGTATTTCTATCAATTATTAATTAGGGTATGCTCATTTATCCATAACTTTACTATTTGAGACTCACTGCTGGGAACCTGAGTATGTTTCCCGTCTACTCCAAGGTTATTCTTAGCATTTGGTATATTTTTTATACTGAATTCAGAAAGCCTTTGAAGAATGAAATCTAAAAGAAGACCTTGGAATACAAAATCTTTCCACTGTGTGGGATTAAGCATACCCATCATCAAAAGAACATTCCAAAGAAAACCTTCCTATGCCATTCACCAATAAGAATGATAGATGGATATTTTTAGTTAGAATCTTATAGATGAAGCTAGCCAGATTGCTAGATGGGAACTTACAAACAGGATTTGTCTACTACTTGTAAGCTTAAAACAATGTTACATTAAGACACAAAGAAAGCTCTATAAACTATTTTACAGTTTCTTTTGATAACTCACACACTATCTCTCTTTTGCTATGTATTGTTTTAATGATATCTGTTTATCTACTGTGTATTTAAAAGTTGATGGGTCACTTTTAACAGTAGTCTTAAAAAGATACTGTTGTCTTGCTATGCACTCTGAATTCGGCAGTTTCTTGCTTTAAAAGTCTGGATAAACAGGTATCTATGGAACGTATTGTATGATACTGAAATAAAATACATTTTTGCTGAATCAGGCCCTAAGACAGTTTGGGAGCATGGGTTTTGATTCAGCATGCTTTCATTAATTTGGCTAGTCACTGCGATTATGATTCATTTCATTCTGTGTAACTGACTGCTGCACAGTAAGTGACAGCTGAACCATGTATTATCTAACAGCTAGAAAAACAGCATCACTGTCACGTTTAGAAGGCTGAGGGTTATGCTTGTATCAAACACGTGTTTTTTACTAAAGTTAAAATGCTTCAGGAAAATCTTACTTTTTTTCAACTTGTAGTGTTCCAGATATGAAGTATCACAGTAAAAACTATTAACTATTTAAAATTAAGAACTTAATTTTAATTTAGGGATAGAATGAAGAAGCGTGTCCTGGTTGTTATTAATGTATTGGCTTTTTGGATTGGTTGCAAGATTATGCCTGTTGATGTTTTGCTGATAGTCTCATTTACAAATAAGTGGTAAGTTTGAGGAGCTACATTTAAGTGAATGGTAAAAATTTCTCAAGTGTTGATATTAATTCCATGCTAATACATATCACATGAGAAGACATTTCAAATGAAGCCACAATTTTCATTTTTTGCTGAACTTTACCAAAGATTCCATCAGGTTGTAAAGTTAAGCAAAATCCCAATATGATTGAAAGAAAACTGTATTTTTACCCAGTACTCCTATATCCTTTAGAAAACTGTACCTTCCTTGTTTAAACATATGTATCAGAAAATCCAAATGTATTTTTTTCCTGTCCTGTTTATGGTTTATCTGAAAAACTTCTGTAGAGGGTGCTGTGAAGGCACTGGGCCAAGAAAAGGTGCTTTCAGGGTAGAGTACAGAGAAAGTACTTGTTACTTGAAAGACTTGAATTCTTCTGTCTGCTTGATATCTGAACATGCAGGTGGCCAAAGCTGAATGAAATTTAATGGGCTATAGCTGAGCACTAAGATATATTTATATATTTTGAATTTATTTAGACATGGTTGGAAGATAAATGTTTTTAGCTACTTTGTAGTGTTTACATGAGCATGTCTGCTACAGAATTTGCAGAGTATTTTGTCTAAAATTTGGTCTGAGTTGTATGTTCCATAGCTCTCTATAACACAGATATTCTCATGTATAGAAGAAGGTTTTATTTGGAGACAGACAAGATAAACATTTAGTTACATTTTTAACTCTTAGTATGAATGTTCATATTTGTTCTGCACAAACAAGAGTGATAAAAGTTAATGAATTAGTCCATGATCACACTGTGTGCTAACTTAATGTCTCAGATATAAATAACTATTTCCTAACTCAGTGAGACCAGTTACTTACAATTATAAAATTTATTTATTAAAAGGAATATGGGTTAAAATAGTGCCTTTGTTTAGATTTATAATTTTGCCTAATAACACTTTAATAATTAAACAGTGTTCACTGAAATTGGAATTTCACTATGGAAACTAAGTCCTAATTCAATAGTTAATGACCATGTGGTCATTATAATAAGTAAAAGCACTGATGTATATTTTTTCTTGTTATTATTGAAATAATTAAATGATATACTCCTAATTTTATTCTTGGGTTAAATAAGAAAGAGCAGTTTAGAATTGGTAACATGTTTTGTCACTCTTCATAGCCACAAGGTTTTTCTTTGATAAGGGTTTAGGAGTGTTTTATTATAGTAATCCACAAAAAATTTGTATTTCAAAGGGACTGCTGGTCCTAACATGAATAAGACTAAGCATGGTGACCTATTTTAAAGCAGCTCCTGCCTCCCATTGGCACTGCTGGATTTTCAGTAAATCTGCCCACAAGAAATATGTTGGTTTGTGTTAAAACAGGGAAATTGCCATTAAGCATCTTCTATCTTGGACAGAAGTATCTTTTATTCAGTATTTACAAAGTTGCTGAATAGTATTATCATGATGTGGAAGGAGATTTATACCAGAGCTCTACTGTGCCTTTCTATTGCTTAGTATATTTGATCATCATTTAGGGAGTGTTTGAACATCTGCATAATAGTTTTTGTAATTACATCACTGAAAGTATTCTAGCCTTATTTTCAGTTTAATAAAGTTTTTCTTCAAAAAAATTCTCAGTGTGTGAATCAAAGGAAGGAAAGGAGTTATTGAATGCATGCCCACCAACCAGACTATTCTTTTCCTTGTAATTCACAATTAAGTTCATATTGCCATAAATTTGGAAACTTACATAAGAACTTGTATGTAAGCATGCAACTCACTAGATTCATAACTAAAAATGGTATCACTTCTTTTTTGGTGTGAAGTAAGTATTCGTATTGCATTTACGTGCCCATGTGTTGGGGTGAAGTTGCAGGGGTGGCAGGAGACACCAAGACCTGCCCTCCTGTCAGAAAAAGTTGGTTTCAGTCAGCTCCAAAATGGGTCTGCAACTGGCCAGAATTGTCCATCAGTGACACTGCTGGCATCTCTGTAGATAATGTATAAGAGAAGATAAAAACTGCTGTGCAGCAGCTGTGAGAGAGAGGAGTGAAAAAAACATGGGAGAAACAGCCTTGAAGACTCCAAGATCACTGAAGAAGGAGGGGCAGGAGGTGCTCCAGGCACCGGAACAAAGATTGCCCTGCTGCCCATGGTGAAGACCGTGGTGAGGCAGCTGTGTCCCTGCAGCCTGTGGAGGACCTGACACCAGAACAGGTGGATGCACCCTGAGTGAAGCTGGGACCTCACGGAGAGCCCACACTGGAGCAGGTTTTCTGGCAGCACTCACGATTCTGCAGGGGCCCCATGCTGGAGCAGGCTGTTTCTGAAAGACTGCACCCTGTGGAAGGGACTATGCTGGAGCAGCTCTTGAAGAACTGTAGGCCATGGGAAGGACCACGTAGGAGCTGTTCAATAAGGACTGTGTCCCATGGGAAGGCCCCCACACTGGAGCAGGGCACAAATGTAAGGAGGAAGGGGTCTCAGAGATGAAGGGCTTCTGACTGACCACAATGTCCCTGCCCCATCCACCTGCACTGTTCCAAGTGTGGAGGTAGGAGATTCCTAAGTGAAGCTGAGCCTGGAAAGAAGGAAGAGGCAGAGGGGAGGATGTGTTTTTAGATTTGTTTTCATACCTGTTGTCCTACCCTGTTATTAAGTGGCAATAATTTGAGTTAATCTTCCAAAATTTGAGTCTGTTTTGCCTGTGATGGTAACTGGTGGGTGATCTCTCCCTGTCCTTATCTTGACCTATGGGCTTTTCCATCATGTTCTCTGCCCTGTCCTGCTCAGGAAGGGGAATGAAAGAGTGGCTAGGTGGCTGGCTAGCAGCCAGCCAAGGTCAATCCACCACAATATTTCTTTAGCAAATGTATTTGCAAAGGCTAACTTGAGCCTAGTGATACTACTCTTCCTGCTCCCTGTGGAATCAATACAGTAAGAAAAAGAGAGGCTTCTCCAGAAGGCAGATCTGAGAGGCTAAATTGAGCTCCAGAGCCCCAGGCAGTTCTGTGCTGTCAGTGCAGCACAGGCAGCTCCATTGCCAGCCCAGCTGCTCCTTCCTGCCTCCATGACACCATCATGGCCCTGATGCAAGTGTCTGTTGAACTGTCCAGTGAAACTCTTTCAGGCAGGTAAGCTAATGAAAATATATTTTTCCCCTTCATCACTTTGGCAAAACATCTTTTTAAGCTACAAAAAGAAACTGATCTGATTTACTGTACAGTGCCACAAAAAGCTGAGCTAGTACAGCTGAGGGGCTGAGAGAGATTAGCTACAGTTTTCCTGGAGTCTCTAGGAGCAATGGAATTATTCCACCACTATTTCCACAGTCAGCAAAGACTGGTTATGTTACCGTCATTGAGAAAACCAGCAGTCAAACACATACAAACTAATTTCTAATTCTGAAATTGCTTTTTAAGGTCTGTGAATCTGTGCCCCCAAAATTAGTGTTCAGAGTTTTTTGGTGAAGAAAACAAAGAAAATGCTCATAAATTTTTTTCTGTTGAATAACTGAAATTGGAAAGCCATTCTGGTGTTACTTTAGATAAGCCTAGGTTTTGTGTCTCTTTATCAAACAGCAGATTTGCTTCTTAAACACTTCTAAAACTCTGATTTTCAGACATAAGTTAGTTCAGCTCATAGGATGAAGAAAGAAAGGAAAGAAGAAATACCTCAGATGACTCTGGCTAAGTGAATGAACTCTGTAAAGCTGTGTTGCTGCATTTTCCAATGTAAGCTGGGACATAAATAATGAAAGAAGTGTAGTGAAGGCCCTAGTTTTAATTGCTGCACACTCAAGCTCTTGTATTTTCACAGGTGACTGGACAGTCTTATTGTTGTGTAAAAGAATGGGAGAGCTGCTTCACCGTAGTATTTCAGATTTTGTATGGGAAGATCTGATTATTCAAATTGTGTGGTGGGTTTGCCTCTAAGGTTGTTTGCAATTCACTTGAAATAGAGGCTACATTATATATTTTAAAAAAGAGCACACAAATAATTTTGTTCTAATTTAATCTGTTACTAAAACTTCATTTCAAATAGTGAACTTTGTAGATGACAAAAATTGTGATTGACTTTCAATATGCTAGGGTCATGAATTCATTAACTGCTGGAAGTTTGTAAGGTTATGTAGAGAAATACAAAGTCTGAAATTATTGCTACTGTCTATGTCAACACATAAGGGAAAGACGGACCTTGCATCAAAGCATTTTTTAAAAAATAATTGCAATAAAAGTAATTGATTCTGCTAAGTTACAGATTTGCAGACTTGTGCATCTGATATATAGCCTCATTGACTTAATTGAATTTTTAAAGAAAATGACTGAAAAATATAGCAATTAAAAATATTGCCATGCTAGTAGCAATTTTCTGAATGCCTACCTAGCAATCTTATTTTTAAGCAATGCTATATTTAGAGGGACATTTCATTCTTTCAGAAGAGAAATGAATCTATCAGGATTAGGACTATTATGTAGGAATATTAAATATTCACATATTTTGTACTACTTGGTTGCTAATATTAGCCCAGTATTCATTAGGATCTACATTCTACTACTGGTTAGGTTTTTTTGTCTTGGATTGCTGCAACTGTCATCTTTGATCTGCATTGTATTGAAAAATAAACCAGCTCTCCCTTTTCTTATGTCTGCCTTCTAGAATGCTGCTAAAATTTCTACAAAAGCAGTATTTTATCATGTTAACATGTGTTATATCCCCTAATGACTTTGATGGTCCTCCTTTCATAATCAAAGCCCACTCTTCTGGAAAGATTTGCTGCCCCCAAATCTGAATAAATTATATATTTTTAAAATGTCAGATTCATTCAAAAGCCAGTAATTTTATTACGACTTTGTTTTGAACATTTTTCTTATAAATGTCAGACACACATTTCTGGAGTGTACAGTATGCTTTTACTTTTTCACAGGTTCATGTTCAGTCTGTTTCAGTGGCTGGTTAAAAATTTCCAGTGCCTGACTGAGTTACAGTGACTCCATTACTGGTTTGTACTGCTGCCTACAATGCCCGTGTTAATGTAAAATAAAATACCAAAAGGTCTTTCCTCCTAATGCTTTATGTGAATACGAAGAACTTATATTACTTGTTTCTCTCTCTAGAAAATGAGGATAGAACTTGTATAGAGATCTATCTGAGATGATAATGGAATTATTCTGAAAAAAGAAAGATATTGTGGGAGACATGTTCATGTTAAACAAGACGGTTTTTTCCAGACAAGAAGTTATATATTTCTTCCAAAGCTCCAAATAAGTTTTAAATTATGTAAATTCTAATTTAATATTTTAAATTTTATTTTCATTTAGGGTATACAATATAAGATTTTCCAATTTTTGTCATTTTACTTTGATTTTGTATAGAAAAGTGTTCTGGGAAATGACCATTTAAGTCTGTCAGTTCTTTATATTTTAATACAGTCTAATTTTAAGTTATTCACTTTCCCCAACTCATTTTTATGGATGGATCTTGTAAGAAAATACTTGGGTTAGACCATATCATTGGTGAATAAAACACTTTATGGCTTTCTTGTTTTGCTTTCTTGAAAATTTTGTTTTCTTAATGAAATAATAGAGCTGAATTTTGGTTTAACTTGCATTCTTTTATTCTGTTATAAGTCTACTAATGTCATTAGATCACTCCTGATTTAATATTACTGTGAAAGAAAAAGAATTAGGCCCATCATTCCTCATCATTTATGTCAAAACCTATAAGGGCCATGTGGGAGTGAGAGACTGCAGACAGCCTTGCTCCAGCCCTGTAGAACTTAAGCCAGGAATTTGTACTTCCTGAACTGCCTTTGCAGCCTATGGAAGAGTACAGAGAACAGCAATCTGAAGTGAGGCATAGCACCCATCCTGGGGAAACCTGAAACAACAAATAAAAACACAACCTGTCACGTTGGAATTGTATTCTTTTGTCTTGTAAGATCTTTTCCCTTCTCACTTGCGACGAAGGACCCTTACTGTGTTGTCATAATCACTGTACCGGCTTCCAAATTTTCTGTGAGCAGTAAATTGACATTTACTGTAACCACTGCTTGAGCAGGAGGTGCAGGTAGTGAAAGCATGTGTTGTAGATTGGCTGCTAGTTTTGCCGATGTCCCTATTTTTCTTATACAGTAAGGTGTTTTCTGGTAAATTCTGTAAAGATTGATAATGTTTTCCCTCCTAAGAAGTGGATAAACATCATAATATCTAGTGTTCAACTAAATGTAGATAAATAGATAAAACATTTAAAATAAATGCAGAAAATTGAGTCACTTTGCCTAGAAATGTCCTAGCAAGAAAGTAATATGGTAGTTATCCATTATAACTATTGGAATTAATCAAGCTATTCACTGTATCCTTGAAAAGTGAAGAAGTTAGCAAGCCTTGAAATAGCAGCACTTACTGTTTTCACTGTTGCTTCTAGAGTATGTTCCTTTTTCTTTCTTTTTTTAAACTTAATTACTTCATTAATCTTATACATCTTTGGCTACTCTGCTACCACTGGATATTTTTGTGTTACATCAGTTTGTGCAATACACACAGTATAAAGGTTCACATTCTAATAGGCTGAAATTAGTGTACGTTTCACAAACATGATAACGAAGAATAATCACGTGTAGAAAGTATTCTGCTTACAATAATAAAAAGTGAAGGAGTTGAAGGAAATTGCAAATTGGTATCTTCACTTATGACATCAGCTTGCATATAGATAGAGCTTTAGGTTTTTATTTTACGGTAGATAAAGGGAGGGGCAGTAGGGCTTTCAGTAGTTCTTGTTCTCTCTCTTTATACACAGGTAACTCACCTTTAAAGCACACACATTATTTGAACTACATGAATCAATTTTTGTACAAATGTTTTTGTAAATAAAAAACATTTGAGGAATAATTCTCATTTAAAGCTAAAAGAAAGTTATTTCAATAATAAAGTGCAAAGCAGAAGTTATGCATGCATTTGGCTATTAGTAAAAATCTGAAATATGCTCTGTGTGTGTGTATATATATGATTTTACTTGAAAAGTACAATTATTTTTGAAAAATAATCAATAGCTACTCTATATCCTTGGAGTATCATTAAGAGATTAATCATTGTCTCATTTCTGATCCGAAGTTTTTTACTGTACTACAATATAAAATGCTTTAGCAGTATTTTATCTGTAGTAGACAATAAGTAAATATAGTTTTTGTATTGTCTAGTATGATCTTTGTCCCTATGTCTGTCTTCTAGCTCTTTTTGGTGGCAAATCCCTATACTTCTGTTGCTAAAGAAATGAGTGCTAACAAATTAACTCCAGTCCTGATAAATGTATCCAGTTTAGTCAAGGAAGAATCAAAGTACAGAATTTGAAAAGGACATATTTAATTAATGTTTTTCCTAAGAGTTGGCATCTGATAGCTGAAGCTTTTTTTTGTGCTGTCAGCTGCACCATTTCCAACTGAAGTGCTGTTTTTAATTTGCTTCTGACAGACAGCCGTGCCAGTCAAAATGCGAGAGCCTGGTTCCTACCAGTTTCTGTTCATTTGCTTATTCACTTCCTTGCTTTGCTACAACCTACTTGTGCTTTCTCAATCTGTCAGATACACTTAAAGGAAGTTGTAGTCTACATTTCTACACTAGTTTTGTTTTCCCATGTTTCTTTATTTTAATAATCTGTTTTATCCGGTTTTAGTTAGAGCAGATTGATCTGCATTCTTTGGAAGATGAATAGTTTGAGTCAAGGCGCTTGTAAGAATGACAACACTGAAATGCTGAACGTACAGTCAAATCACCCAACCCTGTTTCTCCCTGTACTGAAGAGGAATACAAAGCTTTTTTCAGGCCTGCTACTTTCCATCTGCAGCAGCTATGTGGGTGTTTCCTGGGCAGAGGTGGAGAGGGAGTTGACCTTAACATTTGTTAGCAAGTTTTGGAATTGTCTGCTCTCTCACAAAGAAGGAAGTGATTAGAAACAAGAACAAATCTGACTTAGATTATCCTTTTGCACTCCCAAAATACATTTTTACTGCCTTGAACAAATGTTGCCCCTGAAGCAGCACAAGTAGGTTTTGTTCCTTTCTCTGGGCTTTTGGTAAAAATAGAGCAAAAGCGCATCATCCACGAGACTCATATCTTAGTGTGCTCATCTTTGTCACTCTTTTTCTGCTTCTTTTATTTTCTGTCCTTGAGGAAGGATGTTATTATCGCAAAAGTTTTCATGGGAAGTAGTTGAAAATAAATAAAGTTGCAGAACTTGTGTTTCAGACAGAATACAGTTCTAAGTACTGAGAATCCAAGAGCTTCTCAGCTCACAGAACACATTCCCTGGTATCTGCAGCATGGTTCATGTTCCGTGTTCTCTGGATTCAGATATGCAACTCAACTTTGAGGTATTACTCTATAATAGCACAGAATTTAAGTGTGTACCAAGCCGCTCCAGTTTCCTTGTGTCTTGCTTTCCACAAAAAGGAAGCATATCTGTGAGAGTTATGGTATACTATAAAAAATGGCTGATCACAGAGGTGAGGATATCTGTGTCTTAATGCACAACAAAAGATTTATTTAGGTGTACCCTAGGTCCTCTCCTAAATTCCATTACCTGTTGTGTGCATGGCATTGTAGTATCTACTACCCATGTAATACAGCAGTGTCTATAGCAGCAAAACCTGTAGCTTGCTCTGCAGTCATGTTTTTAACTGTAGTGTGTGGTGAGGTGGATTCTCCCAGATTATTCTTGTTTCTTGTTTGACAAGGAGCTTGCTGAATTTTATATGAGTTGTGTTGTCTCATATTTTATAGAAAAGGGGAAATATTCTGATAAGAAAATGATTAAAGCATAAGAGTGACAGTGTCTTCATTTGAAAAGAGAAAATGCAGCCTCCTATATACTTAAAGTTCTAAAACCACCATTTTGCCATCAGTACAGCTGTGCCTTCAGGAGAAATGAGGAATCCAGTATGACCCCATGACTGTGCACTTGATAATCATTTCACTCTTAATAATCTAATCCGTCCATTGTAATGAAGCAATTAGCTTGCTGTGCCCCTAGCTGTAGTCTAAGAGCAAAAAACGGCAGTTCGTGTTTTAACAGTTTTGCTGTTGAACAGTTGAATGCTATTAGGTGTACAATATTTGACCTGTCCTTTCAGGCCTTGTACATAGCAGGAAAAAATGTCTTTATATGTCAGGAAATCTGTTGCAAGGACATTTATGATAGATTAATTTAGCTTGCTGTCATAAATATCTTTGGTTCAGAAATAAAGGTAGTGCATTGGAGGAAACATTGGAGGAAATAATAAGGAAAAAAGAATAAAAAAGGGCAAGGAAAGGAGAAACCACAGCTGCTATTAGTTCCTCAGGTTTCATTTCAAGTGATCAAAGAAGTGATCTGTGACAAAGTATTACTCATTCCTGATCTCACCAGTGAGCCTCAGAATCTTCCATGTGTTTTTCAATTGCTTTTATGGTCTAACACTCAATTTCAATATATATTATTTTTCTAGGTTTCTCTGGTTAAATAGGAACAAAAATTCCTTATACACTTTTTAAATGGGATAAAGAAAAGATTTTATTTGATGTGTAATATTTAAGGATAAAGTATGTAAGTATGTCTATTTTGACTTCACAACAATTTGGTGGTACTTGCTTTCTTTCTTATACTATTTTTGTTTTCTTTCCCCTGCAGTGCTTATTCCTTTTAAGAGCTTCTTGTGACACAGGCAGGTTTTGTCTCATGCAACTGTTACTCCTACAAGCACAAGGAATGGTATTTGGTATCAGATATGGTATTTGGGAGATGTGAGGAGAAGAAAGGCAGAAGGAAGAGTGTTTGGGTTTTTTTCAGTGCAACTGCTGAAATACAGTTCCAGGTAGAAAGTGACATTAGGAGATTTTTGAGAGGAGAACCTCTTTTTTT
>VZRZ01004834.1:283249-423811 GCA_013398175.1 Climacteris rufus
TGTGTGTGTGTAGACTTTTCAAGGTTTTATTTAAGGTTTTACTTATTTTCAAACTCTACTGACAGATTTTTCTGCTAAAGTGTATTGTGCATCTTCTTCTAGGCTCAATGGGATCTTTTCACATCCACAGTAAGGTCTTGATGTACTTAAGGCTTCATTAGACCTTCTCAATGTTTTTTTTGGGAATTTGCATGTTCACTGAGGTAATGAAAGATTATTTTCATTTTTTGCCAGGATTTTTTTGACAGAACTTTCATGTGATGCTAAAAGCCAGACAAGTTTTGATATCTGGATTCTGATGGAAGAAACCTGACTTTCTGCCAGCTCATCTCCCCAGCTCCCTGGCAGCCTCGCTGGCAGGCTGGTGGGAAGCCGTATTCTGCATCCTTTGACTCGTTCAGTCCCTGGTTCTTCAGCAACAGAGACAGCTGGAGCTTCCAGGACCCTTAATTCTGGGCAGCATGTCAGATGGCTTTTTGCAAAACCTGAACTCCCGATTAAAGTGGGTCAAAAAAAAAGTAATTCCAGTTTGGGGGAAAAATTCTGAATGTGTGGTATTCATTCTTCCATAAAACAGAATCACTGCTAGGTTTGAACCTTTTATATTCATTCCTTTCCTTATGTGAACTTTGAATGTTCTTCTGTCTAGATTTCTGTGGTATCTCAAATGAATGTAACTCTCATTTACCTTTCTCTCTTCCATCAGTTACAGAACAATGTTTATGGTTAAAGAGTGCTTTCACAAATATCAATGAAATATTGAAATGTTAAGAATGTATGATCTGACTTGTTCCTCTGGTGAGACAAAAAATATCAGCCCAACTAATCTGTACAGTGAGAGATTATTATGAACTTTGACTGCCTCTCTCTTAACTGGGGACTGAAGTCTCTGAAATAACCACTGAAATTGCATAAACCAACAAAGTTTTCATCCTGAATAGGCATACAACAAATTGGTTTTGTTCTATTATTTAATTAAAATCACCTGCTGAGCCAATGCTTCCTTATTATATTAAGCTGACAGCATAGTGGGCTAAACCTCTGCTATGAAAACTTTGATACTATCTATACTGTATAGTATTTAAACATACTTTTCTGTGTATTCAATGCAGCCAACAAACAAAATATACTTCCAATTATCGTTATCACTTAACAAATAGCCTTCTGTTGTCTAATTTAGAACAAGAAACTTCTTTAACTCCTTAGAAAACTAAGTTAGTCCCATCCTTATATAATAATAGAGAACAAATTTAATTGCCTACCTTTCCTTATTTTTCCTTTTCTAATTTATATTGTGAGCTTTTGGGAGCAGCTCAGAGCAGTTTTTATTGTTCTAGAACTTTATGGCTACTCTGGATTATGCTAAAATTTGTGGTAAACATTTGCCTTCAAGGTTTTTTAAAAACATATCTGTGACTGACATTCCCCAAAGGAACTGCTCTTAAGTAAATTTCCTTGCTTTCATTGATTTTTGGATAATCCAGAAGAGAGCTCATACTGAAAACATACAAAGAGGTGAGAATAAACATTTATAAATGAAATAGGAGAATAGTAAAAAATGCTTAGAACTAACACAAATTTCAACCTTAAATGTCTTTGAAGGCTGCATCTTTGTTAATCAATTTCTTTAAATATAATTGTGGCACACTACTAAGTCAGACACGTGGATTTTTTTTTCTTTTTCCATTTATCATCAGATATTCAGAGAGATTAAGATAAAAAGTAAGTAGTTTCATGCTTTCACCTGTTTTTTAGGGTTGTTGGTTTTTCCTTTTTTTTTATGTTCACGTCACCATCAGAATTTGAAAAATTTTAGAATAGCTTTCTGAAAAAGGTTGGGGTCTGAGAATAACACCCTTCTGTTTCCTGGTTTATAACTTCCTTCACCATCTGAATTTCATGTTGGGCTGTTCTCCCAGGACTACTTTACTGGAGCACTTCCACAGACTCAGAAAGCTACCCTTTTAGTCAGGGGTCAATCTCAGAAAAAAGAATAGGTAGTTGCATGAGGAGAGGCAAGAGAATAAGAAGGGGAAGCTCTCTGAGCTATTCACAGATAAATAGCTTGGAAAAAAATGCAATTTCTTCTGTACTGTCTTTTGGTTTTGTTCCAAATTATGAAGAGTTCTAGTCAGAAAAATGCTTTGGAAGATGCTGAGGATGTGATCTTACACCTATATTATAAGACTAAATTAAAGTCTACTCACACTTTCTATTGAGGAAATTATCACAACACCCTAAAACCCCAGAAGATTTTATTGTCTTTTTTTTTTCCCCCTAAGTTTGTTAAACATTCTAAGTGAGAAATCTTGAAGCTTGACTTGTGGGTGAAGCAAATTGCTCACCTACACTTGGAAGAATATAACTAATTCCCTCTTTTTTTTCACCATTCTTGCTTCAAGCCTGAGTGATTTTATGGCATGTTTTTCCAGAATTGTGTTTATTCCTTGTTTCAGGCTACATGAGCAAATGAAAGCTTGGAGTTCTGTGGTGCTGTTGCCAGACTGTTTCATACAGATAGAGAGTATTTTCTTGAAAAAAAAAAGGTTTTTTTTCTGAAATCCTTGACACTGAGGAACATTTTTTTTATTATCTTGGAATTAATTTGTGGAGTGGTGTTCAGTTTTGATGTTCGGAAAATTTTTTGCTTTAATCTCTGTATCTGATATCCTTGGCAGACTGAAAACATATAAAGAAATTTTGGATCAAACTGGACTTTTCACCTTTTGGTCTGATACTTAATTCACATCTGGAACTCCTGCTCATTCTAAATAAGAGTTGGACTTTCTGGGAAGGGTTATGTGTTTGGATCATGCCTGACCATCAGAAGCTCATTATCCTCTCTGATGGAAAGTCTGTCAAAAATGTTTTCGGGTCTTCTCTCTGGAGTAGACCGTAGTGATGGAATTGAAAGCATGTTCTTTCTGTCCCTCAGAAATCTGTGTTATTTAAATTATTTCTTTTTCTTCAGTTTCTATTATAAGATGACAAGCCAACCAAAATATGTGAAGGACTAAATGTCAGAAGATTAAGCTGAACAGACATTTGGAGAATTCCAAATAGAGAAAAAATTTGAAATTCCCTTGTGTCCTCTTTTATTGTGATGAGGTGGGAGATTGCATTGAGATGGGGAGGGAGGTTGTGCCTCTTCTCCCAGGCAGCTAGTGAGAGGACAAGGGGAAATAGCCTCAAGTTGGTTCAAGGGGAAATAGCCTCAACCCTCCCCAGGGGAGGTTCAGTTTGGGTATTATCATGATACGGTTTGGTGGGCATGGTGCTATTCAGTCTAAGGTTAGACTTGATGATCCTGGAGATCTTTTACGATCTTAATGATTCTATGATTCTACTATTTGGAAAAGGAGGTTCTTTTCCTCCAAGTACAAGTTAGAAGATAACAGAAGACCAGTGGGAAATCTCTGGCTTTCCACCAAAAACCTTTGCAGAGTCTAGTCACTGCCCATTTCCAGGAAGAGAATGAAGAAACGGAGAGCATCAGATCATTATTAAATGTTAGCATAATACAATTTTTATAGGCTTACTTTTTGAAAATGTCTGTTGAAATCAGGATTTTTGTTTAATTTTGTGTTCATTTGGTGTTGAAAAGACACCACTCAAATGGTTATGGTCATAACCACCTACCAGAAAATTTTGTGCTATGTTATGCACAAATATTTTAAAGGACTTCTCAGCACTAAGAGTTTTAGAGAGCTTGGTTGGTTGGTTTGTTTGGTTTGGTTTGGTTTGGTTTTTTTTTAAGTGGCGGTAATATGGCCATGTAAAAGAAAGTTTGTCGGTAATATGGCCATGTAAAATCACTAAGCATGTTTTATAATTTAAAAAAATTATTTGCTATAGTGATGCCTGCATGTTGCCCTTTTTTCACCTGTTTTCTTTTTGTTATACTATTGATCCAATGCTCAACTGGCGTATTTTTGCTAGTCATGTTTGAACAACTCTGTGGGTCTTTCCAAAATGTTATTTTGTCACTTCTAGGATCCCTATGGACTTAGCTTCACTTGTAAGTTCTCAGATTGGGTGAGTTGTCTTACCTCTGTCCTATTATGGAACCAGAAAACAAACATTCTGTTTGCCAAATGCACAATGCGGGAGTTGGGATTGTTTCCATAGGCTTGCAATACCTGTGATAAACTAAGCTATTAATTTTTCCTGAAATGCTAAAATAATTGTAGATTAGAAATAGTCGATTCATGAGGTTCAGGTGTCTCAGGGACAGCAGCAATTTCAGTTTCTGATTTTTATAAGTAATCCTTTTCCAAGCTAAGAGTGTAAGATAGAGAAAGCAGTCACATTTGCTAGTATGCACACCTAAGACTACTGTCACAGCTAGGAATTTGGTTTAACATTGCTAGGAGAATGTTGAAGAAAATATATGAAAAGGAATATAGTAGAATCAGAGATTGAAAAATCTAAGGGAAAAGCTAGAGGCCTTTTTTTTTTGAGGAACATGACACCAAAGAAATGTTATGACATCTCTCCAACTTTGCAGGAAATGCTATGGTAAAGGCCATAGCAGAAGTTAGTGCAGATGAGACTCAAAAATTAAATTATGGGGCAAAGTAGTCACAGATGTGTAAATGCACACTGAGAAAAAGTTTGCTAATTCTGGACCATTATTTTCACTTCCTACAGATAGCTTTTTCGAGATGGCACTACAACTGAAGGGGTTTCCTAACCCAATTATGTTTGGTGATGCCTATCAATAGATCTCTTTTATGGGCATGAGTCATGTAGCTTGCAATATCATTTGGTATCAGGTGTGTAACACTAACCCCTGTTGTTCTCCTGGCTGATAAGGAATAGAATTAAAAATATAGTGAAACTTTTTGGATGAAGCTGGGGATATAGATATCAATTTATTGTTTTTGAAACAAAGTGTATTCATAGTCGGATATTATTTGGTATGGAATGATATTTTATTTAAGAGAAATAATACAGAATATTGCAGATGTATGTGAGAAATTGGAATTTTGCGGAAGAATCAGATAAGACTCTGTTTTGATTTGGGGCCAAAGGGTGCTTTCACTAATTCAGTAAATGATAGAGTCATGTGCACCAAGATTAACAGTCTTCAACACGAGGGATGTCATGTGAGTGCATCTTTAGACTTTTAATATTTTCACCTCAAATGGTGGTGAAGAAACAAGTAGAATTTGTCAACTTGTATAGGAGTATGAGGTACTAAGTTAGCCATTCTCTTGAGAAAATAATTAATGGGCAATAGTAAAACGAGGTTAAGACAGATGTGATTTAGTATGGAGATAAGTATCCAAAGTCATATTCTAAGTAATTACTAATTATTAATTTATAAATGCCCTGGGGAAAAAAATGGTGCACCGTTTCTTTCTCAGAGTCTTCTGATGTGTAACTTGATGTACATTTTGCAAAGGTCGGAGACATCAGGAGTTGAAATAGCAAGAGAAACCACAGTTTCCATGATTTGTAGTAAACAGATGTAGTAAGAACATACAGTGGAATTCAGGAATTAATCTTTAAATACTAGAGGAGATGTGTCTTTTCCCCCCTCTCTTCACAGAACATGAATACAAATATTTTTTCCTGTGTTTTTCTAGGTTTTCTGTAAAAGTTGGAACAAAATCTCATTTGTTCCATCTTGACAGTTAATGAGGCTGATCGACACTGGTTTTACAGTTCATTGCAGAGTGGGGAATGATCTGGATTACCTGCCCATTGTAAATATCTTTGAATTTAAGTAATAAATACCCTATTCTACCTCACCTTCTCAATAACACAAAAGACAGACAAAATAATTTTATTTGTGAATGACAGACTAAATTATTAAAATGCACAAACTACCAGACTGATTGCCTGCCCTCATATATAGGTTGATAGCTTTGACAGTGGCCAAGGATGAATTTGTAAGAAAGAATATCTCAACAGAGTTTTATAGCCTTTTTTGCTCTTTATGAAAACATATCTACCTTGACCAATTTCATTTTGTTAGGATAGAATTTTCTATCCAATTGCCCCTCAACTGCTTGTTTTTATAGTTCAGATACTTTCAGTTTATCTCAGTTCAATCTTGAGTTCTCAAAAGAACCATGCATCGATTTTTCCAATATGGAAATCATTCTCCACTTCTAATCACTCCTACTGTCCTTGTCATTAGTTTTTTAAAATAAATTTTCTTTTTTCTGAGGAGTGGTAACTAGAACTGAAAGGTTAAAGATGTGAGCATACCACATATCTATCAAGTGATATAGGAGTACATTGTCTTTCACAATAAACCATAAAGTTGTTGCTTTTTCTTTTTTTTATTACTACTAGAAGTGGATTTTTTTTCCTGAAACATAATAGCTCATTTATCAGAGAAGTTTATATCTGTTGCTAGGGTTATTTTTGTCATGTGCATTACTTTTTATGTACCCACACTGAATGTTATCTATTCCAGCAAGTCTGTACCATTGGGCAATTTTGTCACCAAAGTTTATATTTTCATGCTTTCCTTCTGTTTGGGTTACAATATCCAGGCTTTGAGAACTGCCCATTTGAACTGAGAATGCACTAGATATGGGATTAAAGATATGTATTTAATTTAAAACTTTTTAATGCTCCATATGAAGATTTTCTAAAATTTTTCTTGTCCTAATTACAGTACAGATGAGGAATTCCTGTAGTTTGATAAGGTTATTAAATTGGTAAGATCTGAAGTTGGTTTGAATATAAATATTACTCGCTTGCCTTCTAATTCTCCAGTTACTGAACTTAAATTTTTTTGGACCTCAGAACTACAAGACAGCATTTTCTTATTAGGTGTTAGACTGTAATAGTTATATATGCAAATGTAAGAGAAATTCTGAAAAATGTGGTCTAAACATAAATATGACTTTATGTAGCAAAACTTACCCCTTTTCATTTAGAATTTTTATAAAGAATTTGATTTGCCTTAAAAAGAGCAAAGCCGTACTAATTGGAACAATTTAGAGAATATAGACATATGTGTATATGGTCATAGTACAAGATTTATTTACTTAGCTGGAAATCTTGTTAACATGGTATATGTGACTGTAATTTAGATAACAGAACAGATGGAGTGCTGCTCTTTTCAAGTTAAGGTTTTAAATTGTACTTTTTAAAATCTTTAATAGCCATTTCCACCCCTGGGTTTTTTTTTTTTTTTTTTTTTTTTTTTTTTTTTTTTTTTTTTTTTTTGGTTGGTTGGTTTGTTGTTTTGTTTTGTTTTGGTAACATTTAGAACATTTGGCATTACAGTGCTTTCTGATAGTTTTGGGAAGTTTATAATGTACCTATTGTGTTGCATTTGGACTATTCTGTAAGAGCAGTGCTTGAGAATTGTACAAGGCTCCTACAAGCCAGAGGGTTCCACGTAACACACAGAAATACCTATTGAATTCTCACCAGTAAGTTTCAATATCCAAGGCACCATTATAGCTAACTATTGAAAATGTAGATATTTTTATGTGTAGGGCATGTGTACTTAAAAATATATGGAAGTGTTTGAGGAAAAGGGGAGAAATGCCAAGTTTCTATTGGTGTGCACATATTTAGTACCAAATTAAAAGTTCATTGATTCTTTTGGTTTTAAGAGGTTCTTTTAGTATGTATGGAATGAATAGAAAATGAGTCCCTAGACAGGATAAATGATTCTTAGGTCATCAAATCCAAACCCTCTCTCTCAGACAAGCAGTCTTAATAGTCCCTTTCATAACTATTTTATAGGTAGAGCATGATTAGTTTAACTGTATTATGCTCTCACTTTTCTTACTTGAAGGTGTGCTAGTATACCATTACAGCTAGAAGCCATCTTCTAATTTCCTGCTTAAACCAGTCCCAGCCCATTTATGCCTGTTCTTTAATGTTTTTCTTCTTTCTCTGATATTTGGCTATGCTTGTACTCCAACTTTTTTATTTCTTATTTTACTACAATTCAGATGTCTCATCCTGTTTCTTAAATTAGGCTGTGTATTCCCTAATCATTGTCCTAACTCTCCAGGTGTAAGTTCATTTTTCTTGAAGAGGGCGAAACAGGCCTGTGTGTGGTGTTGAACGTGAAATTTTACCAGGACAACTGTGATGGCTTCTTTCTTTAGCATAAGTGGCTGGATTATTTCTCTTTCTCCACTTGATTTCCTCTTCCATTCTGCAAATGATTTGGCATTCCATTCTGTGAGTATGAATGACTTTTGTACATCGGCTTCTCAAAGGCATGATCTTGTACTGGGTGCAACTGGCTGTAGCACTTTGAGAAGGAGCTGGGAGCATGGAGACTAAATGAGCTTGTATACCAGCAGTACACTTAATCACAGGTATATTGGACATTAATGACTGTGACCTCCCTGCTCCACTAAGTAGATGGCAAGGCCCAGGGGTCATCATTACAGCTCCTTACATGACCTTCTGAGAGCAGAGATCATAGAATCCTAGAATGGTTTGGGTTCGAAGGGACCTTCAAAATTATCTTATTCCAACACCCTTGCCAAGAGAAGGGGTGCCACCCACTATATGAGGTTGCCCAGGGCCCTATCCAACCTCACCTTGAACACTTCCAGGAGTGGGGCATCTACAACTTCTCTGGGCAACCTTGTCCCGTGTCTCAGCACCCACACAGTGAAGAACTTCTTCCTAATATCTTATCTAAATATCTTCTCTTTTACACTGAAACTGTTCCCCCTTCTCTTATCACTATCTGCCTGTGTAAAAAGTTGCTCTCCTTGCTTTACAAGCTCCCTTTAATACTGAAAGGCTTCAATGAGGTCTCCCTGGACCCTGCTCTTCTCCAGGTTGAACCATCCCAACTCCCTCAGCCTGTCTTCATAGGAGAGGTGCTCCATCCCTCTAATCATCTTTGTGACCCTCCTCTGGACTTGCTCCAGCAGGTCCGTGTCAGAACAATACTTACGACTGAGGAAACTGTTATTTCCTTTTAGTTTGTGATTCTATAGTTCCTAAACCATACAAACCTGTGAAATTCAACAAGGCCAAGAGCAAGATCCTGCCCCTGGGTCGGGGCAACCCCAAACAAAGATGCAGGCTGGGCGGGGAATAGGTTGAGAGAAACTGCGAGGAAACTTTGAGGTGTTGCTGCATTGAAAGCTGGACACAACCTGGCAATGTGTGCTTGCAGAGCAAAAAACCAGCTGTATCCTGGGCTGCAACTAAAGAAGCATGGCCAGCAGGTCAAGGGAGGTGATTCAATCCCTCTGTTCCACTCTTGTGAGACCCCACTTGGAGTACTGCAACGAGCTCTGGAATCCCCAAAATAAGAAGACCATGGACATACTGGAGTGAGTCCAGAGAAAGGCCACAGAGATGCTCAGAGGGCTGTAGCATCTCTCTTATGAACACAGGCTGAGAGATTTGGGGCAGTTTAAAGTGGAGAAAAGAAAGATCTGGGGACACCGTACAGAACCTTCCAGTACTTAAACAGGGCTTATAAACAGGACGGAGAAGGACCTTTTACAAGGGCATGTGGTGATAGGACAAGGGGTAATGACATGAAACTGAAAGAAAGTAGGTTTAGATTGTATATTAAGAAGAAATTCTTTACTGTGTGGGTGATGAGACATTGGAATAGGTTGCCTAGAGAAGCTGTGAATGCCCCATCCCTGGAAGTGTTAAAGGCCAGGCTGGTTGGGATTTTGAGCAACCTGGTCTAGTGTAAGGTGTGCCTGCCCATGGCAGGTAGGTTGGAACTAGGTGATCTTGAAGGTGCAATCTAATCCAAAGCATTTTGTGATTCTATGATTCTAATATTTACTGAGTGATTTTGATAATGGTCTCAAGAACTTTGTTATCCTTCGTGACTTAAGTGCAGCGTACTCCTCTTCAGACCTATACACTTCCCTCAGAAATGCAAATAAATGAGACACATCTTGGATGCCCTATGTTTAAGCTCATCGTCTTCTGTGTTTATTAATTAATTTATTTATTTAGGGTTTTTTTCTGTATTTGCTTCATTTACTTACATTTTACTGACCCTTTTTTCCTTTCCTGTCTTTTCATGTTCAGTGGGAAAGTTCATTTCTTATAACTTTTTCCTGGATTTTAGTTTATTTTGCTTCAGAAAACTGTTTCTTAAAAAATCCTCTGGCTTGAGACCTTGCTTGGCATGCAGTATAGCATCCTTCTGTCAGACAGCCATTCTTACCTTCTTGGATATGTGTCTAGGAGAAGACATGTTTGGAAGAATTGCAATGATTGCCAGACGTTTGAACTCAGAAATAGGAAGGAACTGCAAAAAAGCCTCAAAACTACTTGTCTAAGAGTTTTGCTAGATATTTCCCAGTCTGGCAGTTTAGGTCAAGCTAATTAGAATGTCTTACGTGCTTCTCTCTGGACTTCTGCTTGAACAAGAAAGGAATTTTCAAAATTAGTCTAATGCCTCATGTGTTTCATCTACAGAATTAGTCTTTAGAACATAATTTTGACCTTTTTATCATGCTCTTTCCCATTGTACATAGGCATTAGTGGATCCTCTTCCTTTTCTGCTTTGGTGGGTTGACCCTGGCCAGCAGCTAAACACAGCTGCTCACTCCCTCCCCTCTCCTGTGGGATGGGGGGAAAATAAAAGGAAGGCATTGTGGGTCAAGATAAAGGCAGCTTAATAGGTGAAGCAAAAGCTACACTTCCAAGCTAAGCAAAGGAATTTATTTACTGCTTTCCACCAGCAGTCAGATACTTTACCAATTTCTGGTAAGCTTGACCTCAGCACACAGAATTTGAACATCATAACCATGACTTTCCTGCTTCCATGTCCCTTTCTTGAGTTTTTATTGCTCAGCAAAATATCATATGATATGGAACATACTTTTGATCAGTGTGAATCAGCTGTTCCAGCTGTGTGTGCTTCCAGTTTCTTGCTAACACCGGCCTACTTCTGGAGGGACAGACTGGGAAAAAGCCCTAGCACCGTGCAAACCCTGTTCAGCAATAACCAGAATTCTGATGTGTTATCAACACTGTTAGTCACAAATACAAAAAACCTCAGGACCATACAGGCTGCTGTGAAGAACATTGACTTAATCCCAGCCAAATACAGTATACCTGCAGAGATCCTGTCTAAAAAACTCCACAACAGAGAGAGGAGAATGGGCATTTATTCAGAATCTAATAGTGTTGTGTAGAAAAAAGTTGTGTCTTTCACTTGTGAGACAGTTATTCAGGTGGTTGGGAGATTGTAGAAGCATTCCTTTGTTCTACTTCCAGTTCCTCAACAGTCTTTTTTTCCCTGTTGTACCCTGATATGAACTTTCTCTTCCATTAGACGTTGATAAATTATATCAGTGATGGTAGGTTCATTTGATGCCCATGTGCACCACTGTGTTTTATTCTCTGGCAATACAGTCATTCCTTCATCTCTGAACAAACACTTTTTTTTTGTTGTTGGCTGCCATTTTTGCCTGAAATGTAGAAAGAGTCTTATGAATGATTTTCATATATGTTTTTCTCAGTAAGATTTCACTTAGAAAGGAATCCAAGATAAGTTCTGAAGTGTTTTTCAATTAGGACAATTCTTCCCTTTTAAAATTGCATAATGTTTCAGAACTGAAACATTGCTTCACATCTTGGATGTCACTTTCCATATGGATTGTCTAGAATAATTTGCATTTTATGTACATTAAACAAAGTTACTTCGTCTTTCTGTCTCTGAATCAGAGGCAAACAAAGAGCCTCAAAGTAAAGGGTATAAAAATTGTTTCTTGGCTGGTATGAAAGCCCTAAGAAATACCCAGCTACACTGGGGGTGAAGGACAACTGCCTGAGGCAGTGATGAGTGTCATCTGCAAAGAGAACTTGCAGATCAACTACTCTTCCTAATCATTATGTCTCAGTGCCTCCAGATGTGATGTAACATCTGGCAGAGAAATTCTGCCATAAAGCTGTGTGAAAGCAGCACTGGAAATAGTGGAATGCATGTGAACTCTCAAACTAAAATGCTTGAGTGTTTAAATGTGATTCTCATATTTAATAGGAAACTGTGGATCATATATCTTGAAGAATTTCCTACTAGTGATAAATAACCTTTCTTTTTAAATGTTCAGATTACAGCAGCAAGAATAACTGAGAAGACTATTGCAAATACTGAATTATGTGGTGCCAGCAGGATTTGAATAATATACATTAAATTCAGTGTGGGGCAAATGGGGAAACAAGAGCACAAAATATTAAGTATCTGCTACTTAGCTGAACTGTGCTGGGACATAAGAATTTTGTAAAAACAGTGTATGATCATGTAATTATTGTAACACATGCATAGAATTCAAGTTGTAAGCACAGAAACAACACCAATTTTCTACTGTATTTTCTACCTCTTCAAGTCTTCATTTTATAAACAGAAGTGATGGTGTACAATGATACCACACCAGGTTGCCTGGCACTGATCCTTATAAGGATGGAACCTTTAGAATGACAACTCTTATCTCTGTTACAGGAGCTAATAAAGAATTAGTAGTGACTGTTCCTTGATTTCTGCCTGAATCCATAGAAAGAATATGATGGGATATGCTGCCAGTGACTGTCAGCAGTATTAGTAGGGGAATGCTTGGGTTCTGGGTTGAGGGTTCTGGTTTTAGCTGAGTTGGGAAATAAGTGTAATACCTATTAAGATTTATAAAGGATTATAATGCATCTCCTCTAGATGCCTGAACGCAACAGGAAGCTCAGGAAAAGAGTCTTACTATTCCTATTTTAACTGTCTGGATCAAAACCTGGTATGACTCACAGAAGCTCAGACCTATCATTTTGGATATGGTTGTGTTCAGCCCAGGTTAGAAGACTCTCCTTGCAGATGAAATGTCTGGAGGATTTGGCTTCTGAAATATAAGAATTCTCTTTAGTATGTGTGATCTGAATTTACTCTCAGAGTTGGTTTTCTTTTTTCTGGTTTCTGTATGATGTCCAATGGCACATCAGTGGTTAAATATTAAGGCCTTCCTCCACAGATTGTTGCTCAAATGATATCATCAATTTTTTTCAGTAATTTTTAAAAAAATAAAGCAGTTCCTTCACTTGCAGCTTTGTTTATGTAAATAAGGACCTTTATAGAAGTATTTAAAGAAAGTGTGAATTAAAACCTGTGATGTAGAATGTCTGGTCAAATGGTTGAAAAGTGACTAAGTTTTATGCAATTGAAAACAATATTTTATAATAGGAAGTCCATGATCATTCTTGTCTATTAATAATGAAGAATATTTGTTAACCTAAACTTACCTGAATTCATATGTGTGTATATACCTTTTTTTTTCTTCTTCTTTTAAAATTAAAATAGATTCATTTTTGTTTCTTACCATAGAAAAATAATAAGCAAGCATGGCACACATATTGCTAAAAAAAACCCCATAATCTACTCTGAAAACTCAATAAGATTAATTTTACATTTGGTAGGATGTAGGGGCTGATGCTCTCTGTATGAAATATTATGTCTTTTGTACAGTGCAGTGAAACAAGAGGCTAAAGGCAACTCATCATGTGGTTATGTTTGAAAAATGGATAAGTGAAAATTACAGTGTGGAGTTCCATGTATGTGTGGTTGAGTCTATCACCTTTCAGAAAGCAGAAAAAAGAGAAAACAAACTCCCTGAAACAAAATCTTAGTGCTTTACAGTTTCTCGACTTTAAATCCTGGGAATTTTAGATTAACTCATGGCTTTTTAAACTAATGTTCTTCATTTTATGCAAATTCATATATCAGTAAAAGGAATTTCAGTAAATAATTTTCCTAAAAATGAATAGAGGTTAAAAGTGACATGAAATATAACACTGAAAAATTAGGCAGTAAATTAAAATAGAATTTATTTCATTGTCAGAACAATGCTGGAGATATTAGTGGAGGTGAAAATTCATTAAAATGTACTTATTAAAGCAGGAAAGTGACTTAAAAACACAGAATATATTAAGATAGTAATTTTAACTTTTAAAAAATTTAATAGATTGTTAACAAAAAATTGTCCTTTTTATGGTTTCTGACAGCACTAGGAGAACCCTACAACTCACAAGTGTAAAGGAACATTTTTTTTTCCACTGTAAATGTATTTGTTGTCTGTGAATGTTCATGTATACTGCAAACGTGGTAAGCCTCACATATTACAGAATTGATATGTACATTCAAAAAAGAGAATTGCAATTTGTGTTCAAGTGTGCATTGGAGAAAAGTTTTTACATTGTGAAATTAGTTTTTATTGAGACTAGGCAGAATAGTTTGCTTAACTGTGTGTATTACATTCATGAATTCTTTATGCTTTATATAACATTTTCTTCTGTTTTATTAAGAAGTACAAAGCAAAAAAAGTGGTAATTTTTTAAAGAATACTAAGTGAGGCAGGTATAATCAGGTTTGAAGCTAAAAGAGCACCTAGCTTGATTGGTGTAAACGTGGAATAAAATAATTGAATTGCTGACTTCCTATTTTTAGAGCACATATCAGTGTCAGTCTCCAGAGCAGCCTGTGCCTACAGCAGTTCTGTATTACTTGGTGTGTGCTCATGCACGTGATGGAGGGTGGACCAGGAATGGTCATTTCCCATTGATGGCTCCTGGTTAGAGGGCAGTGCTGTATCTCAGCTGTGATGCACACAGCCTGTTTAAAGCACAGAAAAAAACCAGTTTAAAGATTGTAAATAATCTGGAAATTTTATTGAAAATTTTTTTGCAGTGTATCGAAGGATTTTTTTTTTTCCTGGGATGGAATTGTCTTTTTAAAGGACTTAGCCTTCTGAAGTACACTTATTTATATAAAAATTAAATAGTTTCATGTATTTGCCACTTACCCTGTCTTAGATCATTGTGAAAATAGATAATTTGAATACTTCATTAACGTTGTAGTGGTTGGTAAAACAGAAGCCTTAAATAATGGTAGTCCATGGGCTTTTCTGTCTTTACAGAAAACCAGTAACATTTCTACATCACAATGTAATTGTTAGTTAGGAGAAATAAATTCCTTTTCACTTCTTTGTTCATTAAATTGTGTCAATTTTCTTAAATAGACTTAGGAAACCAATAATTTTGCTGCTTGTTCTTCATTTAGCAAGGTGTGCTTCTGACCTGATGGTGGTTACTCACCCTGCCTGTGATAATACTGACCTGAATACTGGATTGCTTTCCCCCAAGCAAAAAAAAGGATCTTTTTTTTTTTTCTGTTTAGTGACTGGAAGTTATGATTTGGTGTAGGAGAGGTCATGCTGTCTTATACTTCATACAACATTTAACACTTGGGAGGCTGCCAGAGTGCAGGTTAATAACAATAATAATAATAATAATAATAATAGACTAGCTGAGCTGCAATAGAGGAGTGATATTCTGTCAGTTTTGAGGGGATAAATGGGTTTATCAAATAGTTTAGCAGAAGAGCAGAGCACGAGGTCTTGTTGGCCTGGAGTATCTGGTACTCACTGTTGTACTCAGCACTGGCTCATGGGGGTGCTCCAGCCACGAGTCTGGGGCGCTGGAGGAGGTTTCTGATCTGGTGGCAATGGGAGGTGAAATGAAAGAGGAAGCAAAAGGCAACGGATAGACAGGTTATGTGTCTACTTCAAAGTTTTTTTCTGTGATTTGTGGGTAGCTACTTGACATACCTTTTTTTTAAAAAAGTTTGGCCTGGCTGGGATATTTCTTAGGATCAGCCCAGTGAAGGCTCGTTACCGATGCTTTCCTTAGTGGGTCGCAGGAGACCAGGGGATGCAAATTGTCCTTCTGGTAAGGACGACTAAATAAATAATCCAGCATATCCCATTCTTCTGTTGCTATTTTCCCAACATTTAAGGCTAGTTTCTGATTTAGTTTACCAGGTATCATTAACACACTGTCCTTTGGTGATAGAAGTTTTTTTCGAAATAAAAGTTTTTTTCAGTTGCTGACTCGTTTTATCTGCCTATTATATTTTCCTTGTCAATATTAATTGTTCTAAGACATTTGACATTTTAAGAGTCCTTATAATAATTCAACACACAAGATTTTTGATTTGTTGCAAAAGTAGAATTCCTTCTTGTGCAGCATCTTCCTGTCCTGAGTTCAGTAGGAATGAAGCACAATGACAGAACAGCTGAGGCTTGAAGAAGCACATTTCCAATACAAGAACCCAACTGGTCATTTGAAATTGAAATTTAGGTCTTCAAATCTTGTAAGATTCATATGTACAGTAGTCTTACGCCTAGATTTTTTTTTTCCCCCTGCACTTATCGTTGTCTCAGTTAAGATGTCACATTGATGTCCTACTCAGAGGTAGACAGAGAAAACTGCATGCTTGCATTGGTGTTAGAGGACCTTTTCCATCTTTCAGAATTATTTCTTTTTACTTTTGTACCTGTGAATGTAAAAGAAGAATAAAAGAATGTATTCATTAATTATATATAGTGTAATAATTACTTAATTTAGGTGGGGTTGTTCAATTTTTTTGCTGATTTCCATTTTTTTGTATAAAAAATTACAAAGCAAAAATAAATACACTTTAGTGGAAATAAAAACATCTGATAGAAGTAAGTTAATTCAATGAAGCATTTAGAGGGAAATAGTTATGCTGATTTATTTATATATGGTAATTCAAAATATTCTACTTACCAATGTCATTGTTTCAAAATACTCGTCTGTATTAAATTTGTAGTGAAAGATCAGTATATTTGTGTGTCATAATTAAATCATCATGAAAATTAAGAATGACTTGCTATTGTAGGAGAGAATGGAATTTATTTTAATTTATTAAAAAAATAGTGCTAGTGAAACCGTAGTTATTGTTTGATATAGTCAGGAATTTTTTTCATGCGACATCTTAGGCTTTCTCTTCAGAAATACTGTCACTAGTCAATTCTACTCAAAAAGTTTCAAGCTGTTGTAAACTTAATTCAGCATGCATCCTAACATTTTTTAGTTAAAATGTTCAGTCATTGATTTTACGGCAATGAGAAGCTCCTCCTAAAGAGGTGACATTATAACCATATGGTCTAACTTCTGTACAACAGATTGTAGAATTTTTGTAGTAGTCTGTAATAAAAACTTGGCCTGTGAGAGCTAGTTAGAAATATATAGCTAGACTTTTGTATCTTCCCCTTATTTTTGGATATTCAACTCTGTGGTTTGAGTACTAGTAGAATCTGTCTCCTTTTGTTGTAAAACTAAAAAGAAATACTGATAATAGCCAGTACTCACACTTTTATCAACACACATCACAGGATCTCTTGTCTTCCAAATGTGTATTAGTGTATGCACATATTTTTAAATATTTTTGGCCAGTTGAAAAAGTCATGAAACATAATCTTTCATAAATTTTGTCCAGATGTCCTGGGCATGTTTCGTTTGCCTGCTTATTTTGATCTCTAGGTTTGAATGACTTTTCATAGTGGGACAGTTGTTGGGTCTCTAAGTCTCTCATTTTCTATTAGAAAGGAAGATATCTTTTATGTATCAGCTCATTGAAACACCTTAGATAACTTGTGTGAACTTCTGTGAACAGATGAAGATGACATCCCTGTTTGATATCCATGAACATCAAGATAATGAATTTATCCCTTTTGTACAGTATGTTTTGAAAATAAAAATTATTAAAAAATGGAAGCAGCCAGTCCACTTCTTACCAGTTAAGGTGAATCCCTTGCAAAGCAAATGTTAGGAATATGGTTTAGTGGTGGACTTGACAGTGTCAGGTTAATGTTGGATTGGATGATTTTAAAGGTCTTTTCCAACCTGGATGATTTGAGGAATGTTATATTCACTTTGTCATGCAGTGATAACTTGCTCTGTATTAAACAAAGAGGGATTGATGGATCTGTTAGAACCCACCTGACATGTTGCTGGATATAGTTATTTGTTAGATGCGTTTTGCTTTAGGAAAGAACAATTACAGGAACTGTGTTTGCACATTTCAGTACAAATATTGATTACCCTATTTAATTTTTTTAAAGCTAGTACATTTTGTAGTAAGTTTCAACAATCACAAAAATGGAACAAAATGCATAGATTTTGCTGTTTCAGCTTTTCAGATGGCAAAGCTATGGTGATACTTCAACTCTTTCTTTTGGACAGTATGTACTTAGCTGAAAAGCACAATTAATGTTTTTTACACTAGTACTTAGCTAACATTTAGCCAAATGACAAATGCTTTTTATCTAGAAGCTTCTTTGAATCCTCCTTCAAATATTTGGCTTTGTAAACTGCAATAATATTTGGAAATGAATGGGTAGTGTAATGAATGATGACAGAATAAAATATAAAAAGTGGAGCTGATACTTGGTTGTGGAATGAGCCATTTCTGTTTGAAATAGAATGAAAACAACACTGCTACTAGTAATGAACAATTACTGGGCTACTTTGCCTTGAACAGCCATGCTTAACTTTAGAAAATTGAATAATGTCTAAAATTGCTAAGGTTACTAGGTTAGGTATATATGCAAGATCCAGATGTCTAAGAAATTTACCTTTTGACCTACACCTACCTATCACCATGCAACCAGGTATTTGCTCTAAAGCTCCTTGCATGTCTAAGTTTGGGTCTTAGCATGCGCACAGGTGTGTCTTAACAGGAAGAAACAGGAGATTCATCTTGTCATAACCAAAAAACAGTCAGAGTAGTTCTTAAACTCTGTCTAAGCATCATCCATACATACAGTAGACTCACCTTATGAAAACCTATGGTTTTCAGTCTGTCACAAAACATATTTTAATGAGGAAATGAAAGAAGGGGGCCAGAATACAAGCCCAGACAACAAAAGATCCTGGGGGACCATCAGTAGTTCCAGGCTACCAGTTAGACTTCAATGTCTGTTCATTACACCTTGGGCCTGGCAGTCCAACCAGTTTTTGTTCTGCTTGTCCAGTCCATGTGTCCCCAGTTTGCCTAGAAGGATGCCGTGGGCGATCAGGTCACTAGTCTTTACATTCACTTCTCCACACAGCCAGTCATTTCATCAGAGGTGGCAATCAGGTAATTCAAACAGGTTTGTATTTTCCTGTGCTTGGAAATGGCTTCCAGTAGGATACATTCCATAAACTTTCACCCTGGATGTTTGAGACTCAGACCTTCTACAAGAACTGTGTGAAAAGTCTGATATAACATTCATTATCCCAGGTGTTTAACCTGTGATATTACACAGACAATGCAGAGGCTGACAGGAAAGTGAGCTCTGTAGTCATACAAGTAGAGGCTTCATCTGAGAGTGCAAAAAATTCTGGATTTCTATCCCATTACTTTCATTTCTGGCCAGACAAGCTATTGTCCAAAGGATCAACACCACATTTATAAAACAGATGAATCTGTTCAATTAGATATTGACTCCTACAAGAATGTTCTCTGAAAAGACAATTCATGGTACTATTGAACATAATTTAAAATTTCATATGTGTAGAGAGGCTTCGGTCAGGTACCCAAATTCATGGAAGAGACTGCTATTCAGAAGAATAGTGTCTTTTTCCTTCTGTTGGCTAGACCTATAAAGTTTATTTGTCAGAACTCCTTGTGTCTGGATTCTGTTTTGAGGATACTTAACTTCCTTAATTGTTCTTGTTACATAATTTAGTTTTCTTGGGATGCTTTTTAAGCCTCATGAGAATGTGGCACAGTAGTTGCTAAATCTTGCTATTGGTCCTTGTCTATTCAGACACTTGTGTGAAGCTGGGGATGTTCATAAACATTTGCAGTCTTTGAGCATGATCTGCAGCTAATTCAGAAACAAAGATCTCCAGCTCTCTCTTGCTATAACTATGGACTTCAGCATAAAAATGGAGGAAGGGATTAGCCTGTGGCCTCCATGTTATATCATTATGCAGAGAAATAATATTTTTTCTTGGAAATCTAGATCTGTTTCTGGAAGGTGATTTAGCCTTGCCTTGTGTAAGACCTATGTATTTGCTTGCCCAATATCCATGTCTATATTATGGCCACAGCATATACATATGTCCCTGATAGAGTAAGAAATATCAAATAGACAGGTATAAGATAATGCTGTATTTTTAAATGAGAAACCTGTAAAGTCTAAGGCTCCTGCAATGAGATTTTTGTCTCTGAGTGCTAAAAAGCTCTAAGCTATTAATTGTATACAAGGCTAGGAATTCTGGGATAGAATTCCTTCCAAGAATGATTACAGGGAATTTGCCCTTCTTTCCTGGGGTATGAATAATAATGAATTTGTGTTTTGTTTATTTTAGAAAGGACTTTCAGTATCCACAATCAATTGATTTATATTTAAAGAGCTATATAAATTTTAAGTAGTCATTGACATTCCAACCAGAATATATTTTTGTATAGTTATCATGGAGATGACAATTTAAGACAAAATACATTAATTATAACAGTGTCATCACAGATGCTGTTGTTCTGCTCCATTTTATAGACAATAGCTTACATTTCCTGTCTACTTGAAGTTTCATAGCAGAAAATACTACAGTGGCTATTCCACAGATCTATTTGACATTATACATATTTTTTTAATTGCTAGTTGACCACCTGCTTTAGTAATTCTCTTAACATCAACAAACATTTAGGAAAATGGCTAGTTTTAAAAAATATTTTAAATGATATTTAAAGGCATTTAAAATTTACATGCTTTTTTATGGGTGTTTGTGTTGAACTCTGAGGATTTTAAGTAACAGCCAATAAATACAATTATTATTCAGGTTTTTTAGACATAGATTTTAGTACATTTTAGATCATAGCTCTATCAAAGCTGTTGTTAGTGATGCACAGAAGAAATACCCTGTTTTTTAATCTGCTGTAACAATACCTGTAATTAATAATACAATGATTATAGGAGTTTTGACATTCACTTGTGGTTTCAGTAATTAGTTTATGTAGTGTTTACGTTGAAGTCTCCCTGTTTACATCCTAAAACCATACACAGGAACAATACAAGATATCACAAAGGGTACTATTAGTGCCAGTAAGTTTGACCACAGTGTTGTGGTGTGGTCATCTATGGCTGATTTAATGCTCATTTTGAATTATAGGCTTCTGGGGTTTTGACAGGCTTTATAGCAAATTAGAAGTTCTGATGTGCCTTTGTTGGCCATTCTATAGTTTTCAATTTAATTAAATGCAAAAAAGAGTGTTGGCTTTGTTTCTGTTTTATACTGTTCTCTCATTTTAACAATAGATACTGAAGTGCTAATCCCATTCTGTTCTGCAGAGGTTCTTCTGTTGCCCTTATTCACATAGTATCTTCAGTCTTTCAGTCATGCATTAAATGACCTGACTAACATCTGTTACATTTGGTTTGTTCTCTCACATTCCCTGGGGGAGGAATTTCATGTGCAGTTAGTGGGGTTTGTTGTAACATGGAGGTTTTTTTTAAGAATACGTATATTTCTTTGCATTCATATTAGAAGAGGTGAGATCAGTGCACTTTGCACCTACAACAAAAGACAGGATGGTTTAGGAGTGGATGATTGTGGTAGAAAAGTTCTGTCTCAATTCATGTAGATTAAAACCATTATTATGTCTGAGGAGTGAAATTGTTGACCATGATATTTATCTTGGACATGTTGGACACAAGATGCTGAACATTTTGAACATAGGTATTGAAACATCCCACTCAATGTTCTCTTCTGTTAAAAATCAGTGCAGAGAGTAGGAAACTAGGCTAAAGTACTTATGGTGGAAAAATATAGATGAGAATTTGATAAAGACCGATGGCTTCTTGCTGAGGAATTTTGCATTACTGTGGTGAGATAGGTTATGATAATGGCAACTGATAATACAGGCTGATAATAAGGATGAAATGGAATCTCCTGGCAAGCTAGGAAAGGAGAAAACTGCTGTAGGTGCTGTATGGTTGGCCATTGTCAGGAGGAAGTCCAAGAGAATTCTTAAATATTTTACTGATTTAACAGTTTGAGAATATTTATGTCCAACAAAATAGAGATACAAAAATTGGTCTCTTGTGCCCATTCACTTCTTGTTCAGCTTCCACCAGCTGTTTTTCATTCCTGAGGAGATCTTGTTTAAGTAGTGAAACCCTGTTATTGCTGTAAAAGTGATAAAAATCAGCACATCCAGATGCTAAGCTGGGGTTTGGAGCATCATAGAAAAATTAGGCAAGATTTCTAAAGCCATGATCAGTGCAACTCTTCTGCTTATTTGCAAAGATATAAATACATTTTATTTATAGAATGTCTTTTTATTGAATTCAAAAGAGCTTGCTCTTTTCTTCTGAGAACTGTAGAAGATGGCAGAGTACTTCTAGCAGTCCTTTCTGTTCTAAGAACATTTTGTGAATCAGTGTTATTCTGCAGTATTATTGTATTAGCAGCAAGAAATATTATGTCTAATTAATTAGTTAGTAATTTTATGTGCTTTTTATATGTCAGTCTAGAGTACTTATATTTTTTGCAAAAATCAGGTTGCTTCCATACTTCCATTATCTAAGTGTTTCTCCTCCAGGTATGGTTTCTTCTTTGAGCTGCAATATTAGCCACTGTATCCAATTTCTCCAGAAAGCAAAAAGACCCCCTTTCACAAAGCTAGAAGAATTTGTTAATTTCTCCTTCTAAAGTTCAGTCATTTTGTATTTTTGTGATCTTATTAAATGTAGCCCTTTCTTTTGTGCAGGGCTACTTTTTTGAGTCAATGCAGTCAGTGAGACAATATTTCATTTATTTGGGAGGGGCATTGCTTGTATTACAGCTATTTATAATATTACAGCTATTATCACAGATGTTGAAACAGTTTTAAGCAAACTTGAAACTGACTTGTATAGTTTTAGCTATGCAAACTACACAGATTTGCTTGATTGTTCATGTGCAAAATGAAAACATAAACCCCCATATATTTTTAGATAATGTTACTCATTGTAATTTAAAATTATCTATATAGTATACATCTGAAATAGCTTTAAATTTTATGGTGGTATTGTATTAACTTAAAATATGCCTCATGCATAGAATGCAACCTTTATCTTTTTTCAATGCATGTTGTCATTTATCCTTCTTAAAATGTTTGAGTAACTGTGAAAAGTACTCACATAATGTTCATTTCAAATGTATCTCACTTTTCAGTTAAAGGGCTGTTAATTTATCATTAGGACGCAGATGGTGACTTATATGAGAGGGTGTGATCAGTTGAAAAAGCTGCATATTTGAATTCACACAGAGGAAAATTTCTGAGTGCACAGTAAGAGAAGGAAAGAGTGGTTAAGTAGATTTTAAAGTCAGACAAGAGCCCATTATGATCTGATTACATCACATATGTAGTACAGTCTCTGAGAAATTATTGCATCAAGCTCAAGAATGTGAGATTGAAATAGAACATATTTAGAAATAAATCCCATATTAAGTTTCACTACTATTATGAGTAAAATGTTTCAGTATTTACAAACCCTCAACCATTAAAATTTACATTTTTGTTCTAATATACCCTGCCTTCTTTCTTCCAAGTGTCTCTTCCTTGAGCATAGATTTTTCAGTTTATAGCAATCCTGTTCTATTATATATGTTAGGAAGAAGCCCAGGCTTCCAAGCCAGCTGGTACTTGTATTCATCATGCAGACCAACCTGTGTTACCTTCTCATTCATAGCTGCTTTTTCTGAAGCAAGATTCACTCATAAAGGGCCTGGCTAAAAACTAATAGGTGCATGTTTTGGGTGATGAAGGAGCTGCAGTGCCAAAGAGAAAACGAACCAACTTCCCAGTCAAAGCGCCTGTTAAAATACCTGTGTCTCTTGTGTACATAAAAATTGATAAAATTGAAATCAAAATAATGATTTTATCACTTTCCCAAGAAGGTTAAAAAATCCTGAACTCAGGTCTCATATTTTCCCAATCCTCATGTTATTCTTGCTCATCTTTTCTTAACTCTTTAATATTGTCAGTCACTTTTCACCACTCTTTTGCTGTACTTTTCTTGGTAAGAAAGTAAATTTTTAAGTAAATTTTTGAATTGTTCACACTGTTCACGAGTTTTGGGATTCAGCTTAGCTTCTTATGGCCTTCTTATAGTTGCTGTCTCTTTTAAAGGGAGAAAGAAGTGTATTATTAACTATATGAAAAAATTGAGACTATAAGTAAGGCTCAGTTTCAAAATGTGTTGTTTCTGCAGCTGTGACAAGCACATCTATTTCTCTGCATTTTCTGCTCTCCATCAGGGCTGGTTTTTCAAGTAAGAGTTCAGCTGTGACTAAGAGTACTGTAATCTTGAGGGAATACACCAGACAAGTTAAAGAAAATCTGGAATGTTTGATACAGGCAAGCAGTGCCACAGAGAGGCCTCACAGGGTTATGGTAGATGTGCCTGCTCTGTCTTTGGTGAATAGGGATCATCTGTAATAGTAACAAACCATTGTGCTTAACAAGACACTGTTGCCCAAAAGTATTAAATAATTTAAAATTTTGTTTATTGGTTAATATGAGTGTTTTTAGAGAGAACATTTAGTACCTACACAGGACCATTGCCTTTTTTCAGTAATGGGAATGAGAAAAATTTCAAAAGGTGTTGCAGATATTCTATACCTTGTTTTGATCTAGAAGGTCAAGATCACACTTCCTACTAATATTTTTATTCAGACCAAGTGATCTGAACAGAAGGGGCTTTAGAAAGTAGTTTTATATTGGCTGAAGTAGTATTTTAATTTCCTGAGATGCTAAGATTGTCTCTAAAATTGTGACTTTAAGTGTATTTGTAAGTCACAAAGAAATAGTAAAATTACTGCTTATTTTGGTCTGGTGGATTTTATTCTAAGCTATTTTAAGAGTTCAGAAAATCTGATGGAATCTCCTTTCTGGTTATAGAAGACTAGAAAACAGCAAGAACAGAATCCCCCATTAGAAATTTGGAGTGAGAATTTGAGGTGGCCAGGGTATTAGCAGTGCTTCAGCCTACTTAAATTCCAAGAAAAACAGTGGGAAAAATAAGCAAAATTCTTGTAAGTATCTAGAAGATAAAAAAATAAATGAATAGTAGTCAATGTGGATTTATGAAGAACAAATCATGATAGAAAAATCTAATTTAATTCTGCAACAGACATCAGCTTCTGTAGACAGAGAACTGGCAATAGATAACATATCTTGAGGAGGGCTTTAATATCGTCTTGAAAAACATATTCCTAAGCAATCCAGGGCAGGTGAGACAGAGAAAACTGCTGTAGAATAGTAATATGTACCCATGTGTAATGAACCAGCAAGTTTTACTTAATACTTATGGATGGTTTTCTATCTAAACAGAAAGATGTACCAAATGAAACTGAAGTTGTCAAGCACATTCATTAATGTTCAGAATGATGGAATAGAATGCACTTACAAGCATGTTAGGAAAGTTTTAAATTATTTTGAGAAATTAGAGATGTGGTCTAAAATTATTGCATGATATTCAACAAGGGTATTATTCAGTAAGTACTATGCTTACATCTAATAATAGATTTAGATTGAAGTTATCTGCTGACTATATATCAATTCCCAAGTGCAATATCTAGACTCTAAACTGCCTCTTATGCTGAAAATGAACTTTAATTGCACATGTGCTTATGGAAAGGATACTTGCCATTAAAGGTTGAATAAACAATTACAATGTCCTACAAAACTGTGAGGCAATAATGAGCACCACTAAATGGCCAGCTGGAATGAGTGTAGTTTTGAAAACTGCAGCTCAAAATAGCAGTGGATAAGTGGACATTAGTCCAGGTGAGATCTCTAGAAAGCATGCCATGAGAAGAGGCTAAACACTTTTTATAAGCTTAAGGACAGAAGACTTACAGGAACTTCAAGATTTTCAAAGAAATGAAAGGCTGCTGTTCTTCATGCCCACAGTAGATGGTGGGAGAAGAAGAACTTGCAGGTTGGGAGATTCAGAGAGGATAGAAAGTAGAAAGCCTAATTTTTATTAGACATTAAGCTATTTAATGTACTGTTTTCTGATTTGCCTCTCACAAAAGTGAGCGCATTGAACTTGTGCTTGGGATAGACAATGACTGATGAGAATAACCATTCTGAAACACAGTAATCTCATCCTTCTGTCATTAATTTCAGCAGTTTTGGAAAGTCTACTCCTACTGTCTCTTTAAGCAAAAATGCATGCACCTATTTCCTCAGAAGAAAAGTCTGAGTACTTTTGTTACAAAACAGAAGCATAGAATTTCACTAATTTATGAACTTGAGAATCAGTTTTAAACTTGTTTCCTGTAGATTGCCTTTACCTCTCTTTTATACTACTAGTATGGGTATAAGAAAATACTGAATTTACAAAATTTTGTTTCATACTCCTAATTAGAAATTGCTACTGGTACTGCAGCTCTGCAAAATGTGTTAACTACTGAGTTTTTCAAGGATATGTAGTATGTGCAACCTTTTAAATCATAGTGCTATTGTCTGAGCAGGTTTTGATGTCACTTTGTGTTTACTGATTTTCATTTCTATTTAATGTCTTTGTGAATAGCAGTTCTGGTCATTTTAAACGTACTCTAACTGCAAACAGACATGAATGAATTCTTGTAATTAGCTAGGAATGAGAACAATGAGTGTCTGCATTACAATAAAGACTTAGGAGTTAAATGATCATCCAAAGCTGCTATGCAGCATTCCATTATTAAACATTTAGAACTTCTGTTCACATAAGAGTTTAAATAACATATGTTTATGAAGAATGATGCTCACAAAGTAAGTGTTTCTATAGGTAGTATTCTGTCTAAGCCTGTACTACAGGTATAGTTTTGTTGAAGAAGAAATGTGAGATCTGAAGTTTGTTTTTTCTAACCCTGCCTTCCCTCTGCTACAAACGCCTTTAACCTATTACGTCCAATCCTGAATTTCTGGAATCCCAAACTAATCATTGTTACAAAGAAGTAATGAGGGTTTCAGATAAGATGTATGTCAGGGAGAGTATTCTGGGTTCTTGACTAGTTCCTAAATTTGTTCCCAGGAAACAGAAAAGAAAGGGGGCAAACTTCAGATTCTACTTCCAAGTGACATTGGATCCTTTCAGGAAGTTTAGGTATTGAGTCAACATCAACATGCTAACTGTTGAGAGAATATTGTATTCTTAATTAGGATATAATGTTTAATTGTACACTTAAAATTTTTGTTGGTATTGGTGAAAAGGTTTAGAGGTTATGAGGTTACAAACACTTGAGTTTGTGTCTAACTGTTGGAATATTTTTTTGCAGCCTGGCTAGGAAAGTTAATCTCAGTAAAAATATCAAAAAAAGTAAAGTCAGACAGAAAACTGTAAGATTGTTATAGTTTCAGGGATACTTTATTTGATTTTAGAAATCTGTGTTAAAACTGATCACACAAACAAAGTTTTTCATCATTCTAGGAGACAATTTTGACTTTTATAGAGGTGTATGTACTATTTTCAGGAGCCACTGGGAAGTACTTTTTGAACCAGGAGAAGAAGGAAAAGAAGTGTTTTAACAACTTCTACTGATTTAAACTGTAATTTATGTAAGATCTCAGAGGATAGATAGTTTGCTGAGAAGAATAGTTATAATAATGTCTGAGTAGTTGTCCTATGAAACCCAATTAAGGAAGTTTAAATAAACACAGAATTGAATAGTATTATTAAATAGTAAAAATATAGTATTAAATAGTAATTAAATAGTATTACAATCATTATTTGATTGTGATCTCACAAAGTTGGAATGCAGAGTTCATTCCTGGAGCCTATTTAGAGAAATAGATGTTTAGTTTTCACTGAGAAATGGGACTAGTTACACAGATCAGATTCTCATTTCATTCTTAATTTTATAATGCAGACAGAGGTGAAATTTTCTGCTGGTTATTAAACCAATTTCCTGAACAACCTGTAAAAAGACACTGAATGAAATTAACACCCAAATCAAAAATAAATCTGTGATGTCACTACAGCCTGGAAATTTAGTTCAGCCTGATTCATCAGCCTGCCTTGTACTCTGGAATGTCCAATCCAGTGGACCCAAACCAGCAAGATTTTCATAGGCTGAGTAAAACCACAACTCCCTCAACCAGGAAATGTCTCAGATTCAGCCACTGGCCACTGCAGAGGATCCTAAATGGCAGGAGTTACTGAAAATTAATCAAAATTATTAATATAGTTTAATGATTAGTAATTTAATAATTAATAAAACTATTGGCATTCTTAGCCAAGACAAGATATTTTGATCAGAGCCCCTGACATCTTTGATTGAAAGAAATAATTCCATTATTTTTTATAGCAGATCATTTACATGCTTTTAAGCTTCTGCTTAGTGTGAGATTTCTGACATGGAAACTATTTGAAAGAATTTTAGTTCTGGGCCAAAAAAATCAGAATTGCTAAAGGTTAATGTCTCTAATGGGTTCTGCGGGAGTTTTTCTTCTTCTTTTCTTCTTTTTTTGTAGGTGTATTTTAGGTCATTAATTAGAGCAGAAGAGTTGTTTTGTTTTTCGAAGGGATTTACCAAGGCAGTTCCTTTTTTTAAAGACCAGTAGTATTCTCTGAATATCAGTTTTAAAACATTAAAATGTGGATGTTTTAAGTGTAGAGAGAGTGGGATGTATGCAAATATCTCAGTAGTTTCAAATCTGTCTGTGCTCATAGGATTGGATTATGTTCATCTCCAGAGCCCAAAGCCTGCTCACCAGAGAAAGCACAACCCCCCCAGTTTAATTGGCATCTGTGATATAGCACTAGAATCACTGTGTAAATACGTCTGTACAACCAAACAAAGAAAAATATGCACAAAAATGATCAATTTAAATAAACTCTTCAAACCGGGAGAGCCTTATTCATGCAATGAGTACAAGACAAAGGCATGCAAACCAAGCATCAGAAAAAAATCTAGAAAAAAATTCCAAGTATTATTCCAAGTATTATCTAACTTTAGTTCCCTTTAAAATAAAGGTGTAAGTAGCAAGAAAACCCCAACAGAGTTCTGATAAGAAGAGATATGTAGACAGAAATAGCAAACCATTCTGATAAAAGATACACTGGAATATTTTACTCTTAGGGGAGCATTGATTCGGGCATATAAAACCAATGGAAAAGAACATTTCCACTATTGTAAAGTGTTACTATAACTAGTCATGTAGACAGTTTATAATAATGTTCTGTTTATGATTCTGGCTCTTCTATGCATCTAATGAATCACCAGACAACATCTGTTTTTAAAGAAAACCACTTGTGCTTTTTCTTAGTAGCAGTAAACTGGGCACTTTATTTACCTCAAATGTCTCATGTGGTCAGAGACATTACATCACAGATAGATGAGATTATATCACAGTAATTTCCAGTGATTTTCAGATAGAAACTTAAAATTCTGTAGAATATGTGAACAGAGAATTCAAAGTGATCTACAAGTATTCCTGTTTATATTTTTATTCATCTAAATGTATTCTTAGGAAAAATCCCAGTATTAAAAGAGGTCTTAATAACAGTATAATAACATCATAATATAATGATATTATCATCAGAATAGATAGTGTATAACATCTATTTTATTATATAGAGTATACCATATAGGATATTCTATTATATATATATAGGATATATAATAGAATAATGTAATAATACAGGCATGATTCCCTCAGAAAATATTAAATAAAATTTATTTAATAATAATATTTCTAACTCTCAAGATTTATGTGAACAGCGACACCAAATCAGCAAAAGTGAATGATTTATTGATAGACTATTTAAAAGTATTGTCACAAAATTTGTATGAAACAATAGACTCTGCATTACTGTTGTATTTCTCATTTATTTTTCTTTTCCTGCTTTTTCATTTCCTGTTTAAATCTTAGATTCTAATCTTGTTTTTGTAGCAAAAGTTATATTGTGTTTGTTTTTTGGTAGGGAACTTGCATTTTTCAAGCCATTTAGTAAGGCAGCCTTACAGCTGAAGTAGTTGTACTGCCAATACCCTGTTTATTATGCAATAGTTATCCTGAGCTTCATGTGGGAGAGGGTGCAGGACACAAGTCTGCTACAAAAAGGGGCTCTTTTTAAGGCTGGTTTTGAAGAGAACAATTAAAAAATCATGGTATTTGTTATTTCTGTTCCTGTTGTATCTTTTGCAAGTAATCCTTCTCTAGGATTGCCTGCACTCTGGAAGAAATCTGAATCCACTTCACACAATTAAATGTCACAGTCTGAGAAATACTGGCATTGTCTGCTGTGGAGTTTTTAAGCTCTAGTGTATATGATTTTCACCTGGTGGATATCTTAGAGATAATAGTGTTATAAAATTGATATTTAACAGGGAAAATAGCATATCAAGTCCAAAGTAATTACCAGTGCATTTAAAATTAATTACAGAGTTAAAATTAATTTTTATGTTATTCACCTGGTAGCAGCTGAGCCCAGGGCTGCATATTTCACTAGCAGCTGGTGACAGCACAAGCATCTACAACAGCACTTTCTGCAGGAGACGCTTGGAATGCCATCTACTGTTGAAAAAGTAAAAAACCAACCCAAAAGCAACTCAAAAATTTTAGGAGAAACTTCTTTTATTTAGTGGCTTGTTCTAAAATGAAACTCTACTTACTTTCAACTAATGTTCTGAAAAGGTCTGAATTGTGTTTGATTTCAATATCCTAGCTTTTGTATCAATTTTAAAATTAGGCTTTCTGCTTCATTTTATGAATTCCTTGAGAATTTCAGTTAATTGCAAAACAGTTTGAAGCATAAGTAAAACATAAAGTCTCATATTTCCAATACAGAATTAATAAACATTGTATTAAGTAAGGAATGTTGTGATCTAGACACTGAAATAAAAATCCCTTAAAAATCCTTATGATTAAAATTTTCATTTAAAATATTTAAGCCTTTTTTGAGTGCTTTTTAAGAAAAACAGTTGTAGGACAAGAACTTATATGATATTTGATTATCTGTTACTGAAGTTCATTCTGGTAAAACTGTGTTTGGAGATTATAGATTTACTCAATTTTGAGTAGTCTTGTATGTTACATTTGTTTGTATTTATGCATGTGTTCTTACTCTAATAGTGGTAAATGTTTGCATTTTGGTCATGAACAAGACTGTACTATTCACAGTCATCTTGTTACAGTCATCCTCATTTCCAGAAGGAAAGTATGGCTCACTGTAATGCAGCTATTGTGGTGCATTTCACATATCCTGTAGGCAAGACTGTAAAACATTTTTTTTCTCTTTACACAAAATATACAAGATTACACTGGCAGACCTAAGATCTAAGTGCTATTCCAGCACTCCTGTGGAGAAATCTGATTTTTTGAAAATAGATACAGTAAAAAAAATTCTAGCTGTCAAAAATGAATCTTCGCTAGTGTTTAGGTTGTAGAAGTATCTGTAATTTAAACATTTTCTCAATACAAATCTAACCCGAGACTTGCTATGAGGTCTCCATAATTACAGAAAATTGCATCTAATAACAAATGTTATGTGACAATTGGACAATTTTGTCTCTATTCTTCTTGGAAAATTAGAGGAAAGGCCAATATTTTTTTCAGATTTGACACCTGCTCTCTCAGGTTGATTTCTTTTGTTCTCTGTAAGTAATCTGCCTGAAATATCCAGATATCTAAAGGATTTAGGAGAGTAACACTTACTAAATTGGAGAGAAAAAATTAAATCCAAATAAAACTATTCCCCCCCGCGCCCAGTGAACTGAAGTATGCATGTGCTTAAAGCTCAATCAGCTAAAACATCCTGAGTGTAGACAGTTACTACTTCTCTAGAAGCCATGAACAAGTGTCAGGCTCCCATGTGGGTTTTTCTGCTTGTGTATAATATGAGCACTGAGATCAGAGAGAAGTCAGGACTTTTCAGATTGTGTGAGGGAGACATTAGTGTGACCAAATGTACAGCAGGACAAGTGGCTGTTGTCTCTCAGTGGAACATAAAGAAATTAAAAGTTATCTGTAGGAACATTGCCTTTTTTTTTGTCTAGGAAGAGGTCCACTGACCAAACAAACTGATCAGATTCAGGAAGGTATTTTATTGTATCTCATGCCCTTGAAATTGGATTTGGAAATTCATTATAGTGAAGAATTATGTAATATTAGCTGCTCCTTAAATGAGCCAATAGAAACTGAACAGGTGAACTTCTGTTAAAGAAATATGTACTATGGCTCAAGGATTCCTTAAATTTGTATGCTCTTTTTATCTTTATATGTGTTAATTTGATCTTTGTTTTGCTTTCACTGCATTTCTAACACAGGCGAATTTTTGATTTTATGTGTTGCAAGTTAGCTGGTCTGATCTTGCAGCTATATTATACATGATTTCAGATGAACGACTGACAGGTATTGGACACTTCACCCAGAGAAAAGCAAAGCCGTGAAACTGCTAATTCAAGAATGTTAGTAATGTGCCAATCTGAAAAAAACCTCTGGGGCTTTAAGATTTAAAGACACAACTTCAACCAATATAATTCCATTGTTAACATTTTTTATTTTGTTTTCTAACTGTTTTTGTTTCCTCTCTTTGACAACTTTGCATGATCCAAGACTGTCTATTATTAATTTTTTTCTAACTTTGGTATTTCCAAGATTTTGCACTTGCCTCATTCCCTCAGCAGACACATGATACCTAAGTGAGAAGAAGCTGACATATTCCACATGACAACAAAGTATAATGCTGATGGCTTACAAATTCTGACTTAGAAATTCCCCAAATACTCTTTTCATTACTAAATACAGGAAAAAAACTGCAGTAGCCCATTTTAAACTATGTGGTAGGTTTGGACAAACACTGTATATTTACCATTGACCTTTTAATATCACCTGGGTGGTCTAGGCCTCCTGCTCGCAACTTTGGATAACCTTCAAAAGAGAGCACTGATCCATGAATTAATTATTGGAACTGTATATAACATAATGGTCACCATTCAGTGTAGTAGTTACTTTTTATTATTACAGTTGTACTATAGTAATTTTCTCATGTGCTGATTTGTGAGTTTGATACTAATTTTTATGTTTTTACTGTGAACACCATAACAAACAGCATGGGAGAATTCTGGCTGACTTAGGACTTGTGAGAAGCAAAGGAACTTTCGTTTGTAGAACACAGAGTCTCTGTCTCTTACCCCAGAAATGAATGATAGGAAAGATTTTTGCCCTGAAGAGTTCATATCCTAAGATAAGCAGAATCTCATTTATTTTGCTAGTTCTGAAATAGTCAAAACATACTCTCATTTTTTTCAGTTTGGAGTTGAAAGTACAGGGCTGTTGAGCTCTATGTGTTTGGTCACAGTGAAACACGTTTTAGTATATATTTTATAAAAACATTAGTGTCAAAATTTCACTTTGAGACTTGTTTGTCTGGAACCTTAGATAAAACCACCTCACTTCTAATTATCATCTAAATGTCAGACTAGTCTTTATCTTGCAGAACTCATTTTGTTTATGGGTGATGTTCATCTGAGGTTCATTCAGGGAGCTCATTCAGCCTAGACTATTATACAGGAGCACGTGCTTATCTGTAAAGTGTGTATGATGCTTTCTTGTTGTTTGTCTTGTATCTTTGAGATACAGTTTGGACTTCAGGGGATGTTTAATCTCTTAAGATTGGATTTAGGTAGGTTTTAAATTTTTTCTGTGCAACAGGTATTGTTTCTAGCCTGAGTACCCAACTTCTCCACCTGTTTGTTCACTAATATCAAATGTCCAATTACCTCTCAGCTACTGATTGTGGAGGTGATTTTGTGGAAACTGCTGGTATATCCTGCATATATTTTCAGGAAAATATTCCTTTGGAAAGACATTACTTTATTGTCCAAAACATGATCCTTCTCAATTCAACTACCTCTACTCTCTAAATTAATAAAACACTTGGAACAGTAATATAAATTAAAGACTTCAATTTTGATTAAAAATAGTTAAGCTGTATGTTCTTATGTGTATGTTCTTATAGCACCAATAGGGCAATCAATGCAGAGAATCAATTCAGTTAATATATATTATTTTACAGTTATGCAATTGGCATGGATTTATATTTGACCTTATTTCTCCTTTCTTGGAGTTAAACATACTTATGTAATCTAAGTTAATTAATCTGTAGAGGTGCCTTCTCAAGAAAACAGCTGATTGTATTTGAGTATATATATGTCTGTGTTAACTCCACTGTTTTCTCAAGAGTGTGTGCAGGCAAAATTATATACTGCGCTTGTGTCTTGACTTTCAATGTGTGAATGTAGTCACTGCAACTAATCCCTCTTTTTTGTTAATTTGGTGCAGGTCATATAATTGAAAGACTGTTACAAAGATTTTGGAAAAAAAAAAAAAAGAAAGAGTCCACAGCAGGCAATCTAGGAAAATGGATTAATGGACCTTGCATTCTAAGACAGGGTGGCGGAAACCTCTGAATGTGTCTGGAGCTGATGATCTTCCCTCTTTTTCTGCACAATTAAATCAAGGGAATGGGTGTCCTTGCAGTGGTTTGGATATAGTTATGCACTGAATGCTATTTTTTGGTGAGAAAGAATGGGAGGTAGAGGGAAGTAAGAGGGAAGGGAGGTTAGAATGTTATAATTGTTTCTTTAAATTCTATTTTATTTTCAGGGCCATTTTCAAGGGTATAAGTTTCAGAGAAGGAAATTGTTCTAAATTAAGAAATATTGGCAACGGTGTTCATGTACTATGACAATGGGAATATATAAATTACAGAGAAAGCTAGTTACGTACCTTCATTAAAATTCTTTCACCAGTTTTGCATTGAAAAGACATTTGCTAATTGTCTAATGATTGTGGAATAGTTCAAATCTGCTTAAAACTGTAGACAGTTGTTGAAGAGAGAGAGAGAACACTTCAATGATTATATGCTGGCACCTTGACTCTTGAGAAAGCTGCTGGATCTGTACTGTCCTCTGGGTTAGTGGGGTCTGGAATGCAAAGAAGAACAAATGCAAATCCTGAGAACAGTGTTCGGTTTAATTCACTTTATAATACAAGTGCTTGTAAAGTAGTCAGTATTCATGCTGCTGTTTTTATTTGAAAGATAGCAGCTTTATAGGTTTTTTATATGTATAATACAAATCTGTGTTTGAGACAATTATTTGCTGCTGATTTCCCTCAACTATTTCTACTTCTTTATTGTGAACAAAGATGGAGGTCAATGTCAGTATGGTGGTGCTGAGGAAGAAAAAGGTGACAATTCTTTTTATAGATCTGAGACTATCCCTCATTGTTCCTGTATGATTTGCTTTAGGAAAACCAGATAGTTTGGTGCATTAATATTTAATCTCATGTTGATTCTTAATCAAGTTTAGTGTAACGTGCATTGCTCATTGAGACTACTGTACATATATCCTGCTTTGCCTTTAGGCTCTAAACTATTCTCTAAACTATATTCTCTAAACTTAAAATTTCATACGAGTGTCCCACTCTCTGAATTTCCTAGGCAATATGTTTAATAAAAATAACTACTCTAGAAGCATTAACAGCTTCATTACATTGTTACTGGCAACATCACTCACAGCATTAGTAGTAATAATAAAGTATATTTGGATGCTTTTTTTCATGGATGAGTTCCAAGCAAAAGATTGACTTGTTTTTCCAATCTTAATTTCAAGAAAAGGGCTAGAAAAGACTTCTATTCTAGTCTATCCTAGTCCACTGAATTGGTTAGGCAATAAGGGAAACATATAATATTACTGAGCAAAGGACTGAAACTACTGGCCTGTAGCATTTTTAAATGAAAGTGATATAGAGTGTTATATGCTTTATGCTCAACTCAGTGTTTCCAGGAGACATTAGGTATACCGAGTTTATTCCTGCAGATTAGATCTCCTTGTGCTTGTAGGTCCATGGATGGCAAAGTTGTGAATCTTGAGAGTACTATTGGGTTAGAGATAGTTACTAAAGATGTTTAACCCTGCCCAGGATGGCTGATTCTGAAATCTGTATTCCCCAAACTTCACTTGAGAAGAACTAATGCAGATATCTAGGAGGTGTAGAGTGTGTTTTAAGGGTTATTTTCATAGATTGAGGCTGAATTCCACCCTCATGTTTTTGTGGCTATGCATCCAGGTGTGCATCCAAGTATGTTAAAGTAGAGATGAGCTCTGATAACAGAGTGCCTGTCTCCAAAGCACCTTTTGGAAAAAATGTTTTATGGTTTTGAGGTAGTAAATTTTAGAGAGAGGGTTTTACTGGTGGCAGTAGATTGAGAAATAGAAAAGTGTAAGGAGTTTAAAGGGATGATTTTTATGTTGATGTTTTCATTACTCAGTTTCCTACTTCAATTTTTCTTGTTCTCTTCCTTCTTTCTGTTCTGTTCTCATATTCATTCTCTGTGCCAGTGGGAATAGCCTTAATCTTTGAGGAAATTTTTAGTACACGGAGAGGATCTAACATCAAAAAGTGTTCACTGAGACTTGAGATTTAACTTAATGATTCTAGCTACTGGAAAAGATCAAAGGGGTCTGGCACTTGCACTGTGTAGGCTTGCAGAGGAACACAAGAGTAATGGTGCTCTGTATGTTTCAAAGGGCAGAGGTTCCTGCTAACAAGGTGCAAGGTGTAAACATTCTTTATTGTTGGCAAGTAGAAAAATCTTGGCTTGTTTCCAAGTGGAGTAGTGTATGGAGTTGTGATCTGTGCAAAAAAAAAAAAAATCGTGGCAAAACCTTCAGACTCCTCTAACATTTTTGATAGGTGGTAAAATACTTAGAATGCTTAGTATTCTGCAATGTTAGAATGCATTGTCTCAGTCACTGTTGATGAGCCACATTATCTACAGCCTGTTGGTGATTTTAGTAAACAGGTGTTGATCAGAATTTGTTTCTAGTGAGTAACGAGAACTGGCACTGTTCTTGGTCAAGTTATGAGTGGCTAGGATTGAAAAGATAGGAAGGTAAAATGAAGATGTAGTCTGGAAGGAGCAGAATGTAGTTATACTGCTTGGGCTGGTTCAATTGGTCTGTTGAGAAAGTTGAGATTTTATGGTTTTATGGTTTCTCTGACCCAGCAGTACGCTTCTTTTAAACAATTGTTGCTGATTTTTGAAAGGAGGGGAGAAAGCAATGCATAAATATAGGAGTACACAACCCAGTGAAAAAAAAAGCAGCTCTCATAACCAAAGGAAATACAACTGTGTGTGTATATGTAGAACAGGGTTCAAGTATCTGGAGTCTCTTCAGTCTTTTTCTGTCTAGAAAAGGATATTTAAACCACAGCAATGTTAAAGATACATTGTGTGCATTTCATCTAATACATTATTATTTCTATCAGCTGCTACAACTTGTAATTTCATCTCAATGGAGAGTCTTTTGTAAAGAAAGTAGCACAAATTAGTCTGTGGTTTTCTGATTTAGATCCAGAATCTGTATCCATTCTCTGACCTGTGCAGTACACCTGAAAGGTTCAGGCCTGTTGATACAAAAGGTTAACATTTATTTAATCTCAATATGGTAGAATCTATTAATTCAATAGATTTTTTCATAATTTCTTTTCAAATTGTAGTTTGCCTTCCATGCTTGTTATAAAGTCAAGGAAGATAATTTCCTAATCCAGGGACTGAAGAATGTATGGAGAGTGCTCAAGGAATGCGTCACTGTTATATAATAGTTGAAGCTCTTATCCTCACATAACTGCAGTGTTGGAAAGTGTATGGTGAATGAGACACAGAATTGTAGGAGGAGAAAAGATTAATTTATGAGAGATATTTTGAATTGTAGGGTCATACTATATCCTGGCTTAGAACAGTGTTCCTATAAAATGCTGAGAAAATAATTTTAAATGCAGGTTTTCAATTCTGATAATGGACAATGTGTTTTATTTAATGGTGCAAAACTAAAAAGCGATTGTAAGATTTTAAAAAATACCAAGAGTTTGCAGCTGCAATTGAAGTCACCAAATATATACTATTATGTAAAGATGCTAGATCCTGTTGAAAAAAACGCATCAAAGATTTCAAACTGTACACTTAGAATTTTACACTATTTTGGTCTCAGTTCCACATGTGAAAAAATGTTGACCATGGTCACTATCCAAATGAAAGATGTTGGTTATAATCTGATTATGTGAAGGGTTCAGATTTCCTTTTTTTAGTACAATTGAAAAATTCACAACGCAGTAATACCTTAAAAGTGTCCACTAAGTATGTTTAAAAATCATGTATGGAAAGGAAAATTCAGATTAGTGATTTATTCAGTTTTCATTGTCCAGTTGTCAGGGAGGTTACATTTCAGTGTCTAGTTCTGTGTATGTATCTTAGGAGCTCTGAATTATTATCTGGGAGTTTTTCCTTTTCATTGCTGACCATAAAGAACTTTAAGGCTCATAACATTGGGAGATCTAAGTTAAATGTCCTGAGCTACCTAGTGAGAAATGTATGGACATGGTTTGATCCCCTGTCCCTCCCATTTCTCCTGCTTTGAATTTTCTGTATTGAAAAACTAGTGTGGATTCTGTTGGTTAAAGACAATTCTATGACTAAGATGCATGGCTGAGTGGAACTGCAATAGCAGGAGAATTTTTATTTTTACTTTAAAAAAAAGATATTTTCTTGTTTTTGTGGAGTTGTTTGTTTATTTATTTGTTTTGTTTTTGTACTGGAATGTTACTTTGTATATAAATTTCTAAAATACTGAAGAGGCCAAACCATGCTAGAAGACATTTTACTAAGCATCCACTTAAATTACAAGCCTGCACTTCCTGTTTAGTTAGGTGAGAGTATTCTCTGCAAAGACATTCAGAATATCTATTTAGGATTCTTTTTAGATTTTTTGAACATATAGGAAAGGTAGAGCCTAACTTGAAATTTAAGACCAATACCTGCAATTAGAGGATGTAAATACTCCTGTGGGTATATGTCTCTACTCTTAGGTTTTGTCATGGCTTAACCCCAGTCAGTAAACAAGGCCCAGGCAGCCACTCACTTACTCCCCTACCAGTAGGACTGGGGAGAGAAGCAGAAGGGAAAAAGATAGAAAACTTGTCGGTTGAGATAAAGACAGCTTAATAAGGAAATCAAAAGCCACTCACACAAGCAAAACAAAACAAGGAATTAATTCACTGCTTCCCCTGGGCAGGCAGGTGTTCAGCCATCTCCAGGACAGCAGGGCCCCATCAGGTGTAACACTTACTTGGAAAGCCAATCTCCAACACTCCAAATATCCCCCCTTCCTCCTTCTTCCTCCAACTTTATTTACTGAGCATGATGTCATGTAGTTTGGCCTATCCCTTTGGTCAGTTTGGGTCACCTGTCCTGGCTGTGTTTCCTCCCAGCCTCCCAAGCACCCAAAACTTCCTCATCGGCATGGCAGTATGAGAAGCAGAAAACACCTTGGCTTACTTGGCTGAGTAAGCACTGCTCAGCAATAATAAAAACATCTTTATGTTATCAACTCTGTGTTCAGCACAAACCCAAAACACAGCCCCATACCAGCCAGTGTGAAGAAAATTACCTCAGCTGAAACCAGCACAGGTTTGGTATCTCAACTTGCTCACTTAATTGAAAGCATGTATTCCAGATGGATTATTTTCCTGAAAACAGTGGACAAATATTAATCAGTACTGAACAGACCTACTGTATGCATTATCCAGGTATTTCTTTAAGTGAGTCCTAGTGAAGTTCACTTAGGAGTAAAATTCCTTAGCTTTCCTGCCTTAGATTTTAGTTACTTTGTCTGCAGGTCCTGACATCACTGTAGTCTAATAAAGATAATGCAGATTTTCCTTCAATCTATTATCTTAGTATATTACATTTAAAATAGCATATTACATGTAATAAATTCACTTTGAGCTACAATAGGCAGTTTGGTTGTGAATAAAAGTAAAAAATTAGATTGTAATTTACGTAATCAAAGCACCTTCCTTTGTATTTATAGATGAATATATTGTAGAAGTGTTTTAACATGGTAATATGTGTAAAAAATTGGAAGTCAGTTATAGAACACTACTGATTTAATTTTTCATTGCGTATAAAAGTTTTCTATACTTGGCATTCCCCATTTTTAATACTAAATGGAAATACACCCAGTGTACAACTTAATATAAACATACAACAAATATTAAGGGAAATCCTTTTAATTCAAAGTAGGAACTTTCCCCTTCTCATTTGATACAGTTTTAGAACTTCAGGATAGTTGTTTTACAACATGTTGCACTCAGTTGTGCAAACTTATCTTTTTAGGGTCAAAGAAGAGCAAAAACCACAGCCGACACAGTAAGTAAAATATCTTAAAGATGCAATAGGCTTGACTTTTCTACCTTTGCCATGTTCTGCTCTCTGCACCTTTGATGGTATTAGCTTTCACTGATACCTGATAGGCTGCAGGTAGTTTGTCATTTGCTTTCTGACTGGCTTGTAAGAGAGCTGCCTGCAGCTTCTTACTCCATCCACATGTTAGCTGGATGTAGGTTCTTGCTGCCTGCTTGTGATCTGGTGAATTGTAAAACTTTACTTCCCTTACATCCTTAGTGGCTGACTTAGTTCTGCAGCTAACATTTCCATTGGCTCTAGCTTTTCCGCCTGTGTATTTCTACTAACGTTGGATAAGAAAGCATTTAAACTAGTGTGGTTTTATTGGTTATTCAGTTACATTATTTGCTTGTTTAAACAGGTGGTTTCCCTTTAGTGGGATCACTGAGCTGGTAAATAACGTTCTTCAACCACAGCAAAAACAGCAAAATGAAAAGGAGCCCCAGACGTAAGTAAGCTGCTCTCTGTAGATTAAGTAATGCCTGTATAGCATTAGAACATCCTGGAGAGTATGTTTAAAATAATTGCCCACTTAGAACCTCCAGCTGAGGGCATTTTGCAAGCTGAACACCATTTGCTTTCCAACCCCTCCTTTGCAAAGGGAAGACTGAAAATCAGGTTTTACTCTCCTTATCAGTAACTTAAGTGATTAGAGTACCATTTAAGGTGTTACTACTGCTTCATTTGTTTTTGGTTTTTTTTTTGTTTTGGTTTTTTTTTTTTTTTGGTTGCAAATGTTCTATATATATAAAAGTCCCAGTAAAGAGATATATTTTCTGTGCATGAGGAGCTGGAACAATAAGACATGTAGTATTAATTATAGCATGTCTATGCATATGCATGGTCTGGGTTATGCATAGAATGCTATATGAATCTACATAACAAACATGAAGAGCTTTTTAAGGACCAGGAAAATATCATGTCATTTTTTTCATGCTTTTAGAATATCTGTAAAGTTTCAGAACTTTAGCAGATATAAGGTGAAATCTTGGGTCAGTCAACACTGAGGAAATGTTGACTTTGATGGAGCCAGTATTTCATCCATTAACCTTTTATAATGTGAAGCCAGTACTTTTTTTGCTATCTGAAAATATTAAGATTTAACAGAAACTGGCAAAGCTAGGACATTTAGTCTTAGAGTAGAACTTAAAGCATAGAGCTGAAAATCTTCTTTCATAAAGAGAAACTAAAAAATATTTATTATTCTAGATTTTCAAATTCCTAAAATGTGATTTCAGATGTTATTTAAGCTTTAAACAGTTAAGTTGTTGTCTTTTCCTTCTTCTAGAGGTGAATGCCTTGTAAGTTCATGTGATAAAAGAAATGTTTGCTTTTGAATTCATTCATAAATGGTTTAAAGTATGTATATAACTTGTTAATTATTTTCCAGGCAGAATCAATTTTTGTTTATTTTATAATAGGTATATTTGTGGGTTGTGAAAGCTGTGATTTTTTTGAGAATACATAGTGAGAAATTTTTGTGAGTTAAAATGAAAACATAGGACATAAAATTGATATTCTACAAACCAATGTATTATTCTGAGCTCTGTTTCTGATATTGTCACATAAATGCTTATAAAATTGCATACAATATTAATAAGGAATATTTTATTTTTCATTATTGTTAGATACTGGCAATGTTACATTTTGTTCACAACATCTTGGTACTTTGTATTTCCAGTTTCCTTAACTCAGCAAAGTTTGTTTGTTCACCAAAGTCTGTTCAAAGTTGTTGTACAACTTGCCAGTGTTGTAGGTATGAAGCATATGGCTTTCAAGAAAATGAAAATACTATATGGGCAGTGTAAACATTTAAGTTAGAATTAACAAAATTTATTTATAAATGGTTACTGTTATTATGGAAGGATTTTTTTGAATGGCGATCTCTTTGGGAACCATTCTTGTTCAGTGGTTTTATTACATAATTAAGAAATGAACTAATTTGTACATTCACTGTATTTACAGATACACTTCTCCCAGTCTTGTGCTAACATCTAATGGCAGTATTGTATTCAAAAATTATCCTGAAAACCCCAAGTGATTGTTAAGATATTATGATACCATTCAAAAGGATAAATGCAAAGTGAGGTAGTTATGTAGGGGTAGTTTATGTGGTTGACATAGGACAAAGAAAAATGGTGTAGGGTAATATTCTTTGGCAGAGAATCAGGGAGCCATAACGGTGTATCAGTTGAGCTGTAGCCAGTATTGCAAAAGAGGTTAATGTCACATAGGAATGTACAGACAATATCCTGGAAGCACTGTGAGGACATTTTCACACTGCTAGGTTTTGGTAAGATCTCACTTGGAATAGCATCCCCTTCAAAATTATGTGGAATAGCTGTAATTCAGTGGAGAGTAGTAAGAGTGAATAATATGGTGTCTAAGAAACATGGTATGTATTAGGAAAGAATCAAGCACATGAGTTAATTTAGCTTCCTGAAGAAAAAATCTCAGGGGATGAGGGAGATGGACAAATCTTTAATTATACAGAATGTTGCTGAAAAATGGAAGAAAAGAATCACTTTTCCATATTCATCTCACAGTGAAGCTGAAAGGAGTAAATGTAAGTTGCATTAGGGAGGATTCAACTCGGTAGGAAGAACTTTTTAATGGAAAGAAACAATGCTTGCATACTTTGTTTAGGGCTTGTGTGGAAGCTGCGAAAATATTAAGGAGCAGGTTTGGCAATTATCTGTTAGAAGAGATGCAAGTGTAGCTGGTCCTCTGCTGGGACAAGAGAATGGACTAACTGGCTTTTAAAAGTGTCTTCCAGCACTACTTATTTGTGATAATTTCATTAATTTATTAATTATCAGGATTTATTTTTGTGGTTATTTTAAACTTTCAGGGAGAAAATTGAACAGAAATACTAATGGTACAATTTTAAATTTTATTTCTTTTTCTGACATTAATGGCTTGCAAAGAAATGTACTGGGGAACATTGTGGGACATTGGGGAGGAGAATAATGTCTGTAGAAGTGTTTATCACTATTCATACATATTGGGACATTTTCCACTTGAAATCAATGTCAGTAGCTGCATCTGATTTCAAGATATGTCTGACTGTCCACCTTTGCTGATGAAAAAGATTATTTACAGTGGATCTGGGAAGGACAAAATGTGGTGAGAGAAAGAAGAAAAAGAATTAGTGTCTGAAAACAAGGTATCCATGTTACAGATATCACTTTTGCTACGGAGAAAGTAATTTTGCAGAACCATTGACCATTTGTCCTTATGGGCAGAGGTAGGATTAGTCTGACACTCTTAGATATTAATTATGTACTGCAAGATCACAGAATGGTTGAGGTTGGAAGAGACTTCTAGAGGTCATCTTGCCCAACTTTCCTTCTCAAGCTGGGTCACCTAGGGCCATTGTTTAGGACTGTGTCTAGATGGATTTTTAATACATCCAGGGATGGAGACTCTAGAACATCTCTGGGCAAGAGATACATATTGTAGTGCTTGGTCACCCCTAGAATGAAAAATGTTTCCTTCTGCTCAGAGGGAACCTCCTGTGCTTCAGTTTGTGCCTGTTGCCTCTGATTCTGTCACTGGTCACAGCTGAAAAGAGCCTGGGTCCATTCTCTTTGCACCCTTCCTTCAGGTATTTGTATTTATCGATAAGATCCCCTTCTTGAACTTTTTCTTCTCTAGACTAAAAATTTCAACTCTCTGTCTGTCCTCATGTGAGAGATGCTTTAGTCCCTTAATGATCTTTTTGGCTTTTTGCTGGACTGTCTCCAGTATGTCCATGTCTCTCTTTAACTGGGGAGCCCAGAACTGGACAGAGAACTCCAGGTGTAGCCTCACCGGTGCTGAATAAAGGCAAGGATCTCCTCCCCCTGCCTCGTGGTAATGCTTTAGCCTAATACAGCCCAGAATGCCATTCACTTCCTGGTCCTTTTCTCCAGAGCTGCTCTACAACTGGGCAGTTCCTAGCCTGTGCTGTTGCATGTGGTTGTTCCTCCCCAGGTGCAGGACTTTGCACTTTCCCTTGTTGAGCGTTGTGAGATTCTGGTCAGCCCATTTCTCCAGCCTGTTAAGGTCCCTCTGGACGGCAACACAACCTTCTGGAATACCAGCCACTCCTCCCAGTTTGGTGTCAACTGCAAACCTGCTGAAGGTATCTACTGCCCCATCATCTGCATTGGTAAGGATTGAACAGAACTGGACCCAGTATTGACCCCTAGGACAAACCACTAGGAACTGGCCTCCGAATGACAACCCCACTCTGGGCCCAGCCATTCAGGCAGTTCTCAGCCTATTTCAAAGTCTGCTTATCCAGCCTGTACTTCACCAGCTTTTCTATCAGGATTTTATGGGTGACAATGAGAAAAGCCTTATTGGAGACAAGATGGACAATATTCAATGCTCTCCCCTCATGCAGTCATTTCATTGTAGAAGGTCATCACATTGGTCTAGCGTGACTTCCTCTTGGTAAATGCCTGCTGACTCCTGATCACTTTTTTGTTTCTCATGTTCCTAGAAATGGCTCCTAGGATTAGTTGTACCATCACTTTCCCAGGAATCGAGATGAGTCTGACCAGTCTGTGTTTCCGTAGGTCCTTGTGCTTCTTCAGGGTGGGAGTGACATTTTCTTTCCTGCAGGCATTAGGCACCTCTCCCCATTTCTGTGATCATTCCAATATTGAGAGTGGTCTTGATTATCTTGTCTTGATGAAGAATACTTTTATCTCTAGCACATGTGTACTTCATCATGAGTTTTATTTGCAGTGGATATTTCCATATTTTAATCCTACAGAGTAGAAATTATTAGCTGCCCCCTGAAGCAACTGCTTTTCATGCTCAACAAACAGCCTGCCAGTTTTTATTTATTCAGATTCATAGGGTATCTATTTTGTAAAAGGTGTATCCTCATTAGGATGTGGTGGTCTTGTGCTTGAGGGCTTGTCTTGGAGTTTATATTTTTCTTTTGCATGAATCTTGGAATGTAATGTAATGGTATTAAGCTCCAATCACAATAAAGGAATTCCCATGCTAGAAGGCACTAAAGAGTCCACTATTTTAATATTGTGTGTTGGTACTGTCCAGCAATGAATACATGAGAACACACATAAGGAGGAGGGTATGTACAGACTGGTTCTGATGCAGGTATTTTAGCGGCTTCCTGAGCCAGTGGCTGCATGCATATTGCCAGATTTATTTCATGGCCATTAGGAATCTGTTTGTCATAGTTATGTGCAGTCCTGTTTTAAATCTATTCATATTCTTGGTTTCAGAACTTGGTGAAAATGGATTCTACAGTTTAATTATCTGCTGTATAGAGAAGCTGTCACCCTTTGTTTGCTTTAAACCTACTTCCTGATATTTTCAATGGGAAGTGCTAGTCTTGTGTTATGTAATTCCTTATATAATTTGTCTATACTATGTATAACCTTTACATGTTTCTATTACATTCCATGAAATTTATTATATTTCATACAGTTATCCCTTTAAGCTTCAGAGTCAGAGTTTTTCCTCCTATGATAGGAACTCTGCTTCTGGTCATCGTTGTTGTCTTATCTCCTTAAAAAAGCCCTTTTAGATCTTTTTGAGTTAACAGTGATCAGTGTCACAGTATTCAAGGCATGAGAGCTCTGTGATTTTATGCAGTAGTTTAGGAAAGAAAGTTTCTAATGTTTGTTGCTTGAACACATCCAAATATTGAAAAGATGGTAGCTTTTTTTTCTTTTTCCCATGAACAGTTTTGTTTACTTTGAGCCTGGAAATTTGGTTGCTTGCTAAGAACTGTAAAAGATCAACAGCAGAAATTGAGCCTCTCTTCTTGATTTGATAGTTAAGAGTGCATTATTAATAAACAATAGAAAAAATACTGTCAGCATCAACAGCCATTAAACATAATACTTTTTGTACCTAAATCATTTCAAAATAAAGGAATTATTTCATTGCCTTTTTGTACTTTCACTAGACTAATTCTAGGACAGATTAAAAATGTACATCTCTTGGCACAACATGTGGATTTTTTCTGCTAAAAATGGCTTGTCAGTAAATAGATATGTTTTTCTGGAAGTTATGTTGTCACTATAAGGAAGTGAAGATTGAAAATTACTGTGAAATGATACCAAGTAAAACCTTTTTCTGCATATTTTTCTGTAAATTAAATTGATTTTTCTATCAGTAGACCACACCCAAAAAGCAGTAAAATTTTCTGTTTATAAGAATTTTAATGAATTTGAGTTAAAATACACTGATATTTCTCAAACACTTAACATGAATCAATGGCTCATTAGTTTTGTATTCTAAATTTACTGCATAGAGTATGTCTGCCAACCACTATGTAGATTTGAATATCTTCAGATTATCTAACCCACATGTGATAGCAAGCCCACATCAGCAATTATTTAACACAATTCACACTATATATAGTCAGTGGGTTTATTTGCAATCAGTATGGTTCCTGTTCAGAATGGTTTTTAATAGAACCTGTTGAAAATAACACACTCCACTTGAATATTTTCCTGAAAGAGAAAAAGAAATCTTTGCAGCCAACATACTTGTGAAATTAGTCATGAGAAGTTTAATGCTTTACTGTGTTTATTTTCTAAGGCAGTAAGATAGAAAGAAAATAGAAAGTAAGTGAGTTAAAAATAAAATTATAATCTGCAGTATATAAAAAAAATACAAGGAGATTGTAGCTATTTTGAAGTAAAATGTAAATCCACAAATTACCTCTTAACTATGAAACTGGTTTCATCTCCATAATAAAGTAAATATGAGGTACCAAAACAACTTCTGTTATTTGATTTTTATGACTTATTATGTCTCTTACTGAGACTATTAAATTTACCGCTTCCAACATGAGATTATAGTAGCCTGACTGTATGGTTGCTCTGGACCTTCTCAAAATATTTACTACAAGAAAACCTTATTTATGTTGGTTGGATTATTCACAATGTTAATGAGGTTAAGATGATAGCCATTTCTTCACTGAAAGGATTGTTAAGCATTGGAATGAGCTGCCTAGGGAAGTGATGCATTCACTATCCCTGGAAGTGTTCAAGGAATGACTGGATGTGGCACTTAGTGCTGTGGTTTAGTTGACACGGTAGTGTTTGGTCAAAGGTTGGACTCGATGATGTTGGAGTTCTTTTCCAGCCATAATGATTCTATGAATATGGTGGAACTCAGTTTTATCAGAAGACAAAGATAAACATGTTTGAACAGGTAAATATAGTGATCATAAGAAATCTATTTCTATATTTAAATTGGAATCCAACTGATCTATTTTAATCCTAAAACACATGTGGATTTGTAATTCAGCAGAACCACAGAATGTGATAATTCAAAAATAATAGATTTTGCATTTTTGATAAATTAAGGGTTTATTAATAAATTTTATTAGTAAGGAATTGAAAAAAAATCCTTATTAATGGAATCAGGAACAATGTAAGAAACATTGTGTGTTTGTGAAAGATAGAAGCTAACTTTAAACAAAAGCCATGTAGTATCATATAATGAGGAACTCTTGAGGATTCGGGGTTATAAAGCATATATCTTTGCACATACAAGGAAGAATACAACCAGAAATACTTAGCTGGCCAGCAAATAGCATTAAGGGCAAGGAAAAGGTGAAAAAAGTCCCTGAAACTGACATAATCTATGCTTATATACTTTGTTTGAATAAGAAATTGCATAAAAGTGTAATAAAGAAAGATATTTTCAGTTATAAATAAGGTAGGGTTGAACTGAAGCTATATATGACCTATTTTGTGTACTAAAATCTCTAGATGTTTTGTGTTATGCAACATAATAAGAAGTAAAAAAATTATAGGATTGAAGAGTGGAATGTTTCCATATGTATATGCATATAGGTGTAATGCAATGCTGCCTAGTCAATACAGGCTGCAATACATTGCAACATAGAGCAGCTCCTAAAAGCTTTGTGGGAAGTATTTTCTCTCCAATTTTTGCAATTTCTCAGGGTTTGTGAATGTCACAGGCTGTGGTGCTACTAATATGCTGACAACATCCTGATTTGAACTGCTTTCCAAAAGAAATAGACAGTACCCCTAGAGGGATGACAGGTTGTCTGAATGAGATAAGCAAATAGATTTAGAAAATGCTGGCTTAAGCTTAACTTAAACAAGACAGAAGTGATATTCTTATAATAAGAGGAAAGCACGTTAAACTTGCAGCTGAATCAGTGATCTCAGTTTCCAATGGAACCTACATTTAGAACAGTGGCAAAAGGGGTTCTTGCAAAGCATAGAGGCTAAACACTCATTTTGGCATTAACTGTAACCCTAAGGAATGCTTTAATTTTTACTTTCCAAAGAAGAATTGTGCATGTCATTGTGAGAAGAACAGGTGATAAAGATCATACATCAGTTTATATGATGTTTATCAAATCTTGTCTTAGGAAGGTAAAAACTTCTAGAGAGGATCAGATCCTAGCTGCTCTACTGGCTCTGCATTATTCATGATAATTTAATGTCTTTCTCCTTAAAATGACAGGGCATGTTATATTCTCTGAGTGTAGGGGATGTGAACCTTATTTTACTTGCAATATTACTAGTTCCAAAACTTTTATTTTTTTCACAAATTATTCCAAGAAGAGGCATAAAATGGTTTTGACTTGCTAAATGAAATCTGAACCTTTTTTTTTATCTGTCAGGGACTAAGATGGCAAAAGAGTGACTCTCATTGCTGAAGCACTCTGAGTTACACATAGTAAAAATATGAAGAAAATAAATGTAGATAACTATTAATTGTTGAAAATATAGATGTACATTGTAGAGACATCTAGTTTTTTTATTTAGAAGTGACTACTCAATGCACCCATAGCTTCTACTATGTATAGAGGATTTTTTTTATAGATTATGTATAAATTTTGAGCCGTTCAAGGTACAGAACTTTTTTATTTATGCCAATTTGAAGGAAATTCAAGTTTACAGAAGTAACTTTTTAATAGCTGCTGGTTTATTTTTTTTTAACCAAGGAAATATTGTAATAAACAACATATTCTTAGCTTTCTTATAATGTTTCTATTTTGTTAAAATAATGTCTTAGTCACATTCATGGAAAAGACTTGGCAGAGACTAAGCAAAAAAAGAGAAAGAGAATATCTTTGGGTTCTTATGTTTTGTTTGTAGGTTGATAGAAACTATTATAAGCTTTTTTTATACATTTGCCTTTCTCTCAGGCAGGGAACAATTGTCTTCTCATATTGGGATAGAAAATAAGAAATATGTAAGTGATATTACACTGATGAATTGTGGCCAGGTTCATGATTCTCATTGTGAACGTAACAAATACAAAAATCTGAACTTCTATGTAGTTTATATTAACTGAATCACTTTGCATAGCATGTTTTAAGTAATTATTTGCCCTCTGGTATTTTTTTCTTATTGAATTAATATCACCATTAGGAAAATAAGCCCAGCACAGAAACTTTATGCTATGGAACAATAGCATAAAGAGACTGAAGGGAAGCTTGGGAGCTCAGCAATTCTACAGCCTTCCTGCATAGACAGAATCCTAGTCTGAAACCCAAAGGAGAAAACCAGAATGTACAGCCAGGCTGTTCTTGGTGTGTGTCATTTTTGTGCTCCAGTTAGTTGAGACAATTCCTTTTAATAACACAAAAAGTGTTTTCATAAACCATTGTTTTCAAACTCAAGATTTCTGTGTTTCTAGATTAGAGATTTCTGTGTTTCTAGATTAGAGATTTCTGTGTCCATCTCTCTCTGGCAACTTTTATCTCCCAATGTGTTTTATTTTGGCTCTCTGGCCTGCTCCACTCTAGTATGGTTTTCCTCACCATGGATATTTGATATTTTTGTCAGTATTTTCTGTGATTCTAAACGTTTTAAATTTCAGTTAATACTAGTGGATTTGAAGAATAACTCAACACATTATAGTGTTGCATTACCTAGTTTAAAAATATGTCAAAATATATTCTTATAGGTTAGTGTTCTTCTTTGTGGTTGAATTTTCCAAGAGAAAATAATAAGCTTAGTAGTCAGAATCATAAAATCAAAGGATGTTGGAACTAGTTAGACTTTAATGGAACTGATCTCTCTCTTCCCTAAAGCCATGCTTCTGTGAGTCATGCAGCCACCCTTATAGCACTGTAAAGAGTAAATGTAAAGAGTATGTTCAGGATGCACTCACACAAGACAGCAGAGTTAAGAGTGTCTGTTTTCATCACTTGGGAAATACATTTATGGCACGTTAACTTGGACTTGTTTTGGCATTACAGCTTCTGTTTTCACATGAAAACTGCTGGCTTGAGCTCTCTGGTGTGTTCAACACTTGTAATTTGTCTCACCTGGTGATATAGGCTGAGAGCTACTTTCTCCAGGGATGGTTCTCTAGACCTTTTGCATGAGACTGTAAATCCAAACAGTCCTTCAGTACCTCTCCTCAAATATGTTTCTCCTTCTCACCTTCTTTCAACCTATTTCATCCTCTCAACATTTCACCTGGAAAGAGTCAGCATGGCTTCTAACAAAGAGGAATAACTTCCCAGGATATTGAGTATTGCACATGAGTAAGGGTGTGACCAATGTAGAGTGCTAACTTCTGTAGTTTTTGGAGAGCAGTAGCTTTCTCCCAGAATAATTCCCATTTTGGTTTGTTTTGTTGTTTTTTTTTTTTTTTTTGTATAAACAGGTAGTAAGAAAGCATGAACAAAAGAAGAACATTTCTTCTGCTGTACATACTGAGTAGTTGAAAAATTTCTGAAAATAACTAGGAGACATTTTTAAATTATTAGATGAATTGGGAAGACAGATGATGAAGAATTTGAAGTCAGATATGTATAAAAGATCATTTAGTAGTAAAATGAAATTTCCAGAAATAATCAAAGTAGCTTTACTAATGACTTTTAACTGTTTATTTTGAATATATCAGTCTTCTTAAATCAGTAGTGATTGATGCAATAAAAAAGACTTTCACAGGTTACTTTTAATGAGTGGTAATTTGATATAAAAAGGCTCTAAATATTTTATTTTGCACGACAGGTAGAGATATCAAGATGACAGCACAATGAAAAAATGTTGAATAAATATTCAGGAAAGAGAAGAGATTCAGTGATCATGGTTGAATCAATAATAACATCATAACTGCGTGAATACCCTCAAGAAGTTGGACCAAATTCTTAGAAAAGAAAAAATTAGGTTCACAAACCAATGCCAGATTTCAGAACCAGGAAGCAAGTTCTCAAACAATTAATACCAGTAACTCTAGAAATGCTGGGATACCTTTTAACTCCATTGAATTTCTTTGTAGTGAAGATGTTTGACACTTCACAAGGCAACCTGTGTGGGTTAAGCTGTACATCTTAATGTTTGCTACTAAATGCAGATACTGAAGGTAGTTTATACCCCTGGTATGACTTCTACAATTGACCCAGTTGTGGGTAGTGCTGAATGATAATATGAAGCATTGGGCACTTCCAGCTGCTAATGATATCAGTGGAAACAGTTATTGTTTCTCATACTAAGTTTCACGTAGCAGTGGGCATTTTTGCTTACTTGTAGGTTGGAAGCAGAACCAGATCTGTCAGTCAACAGTAACTGGGGAATTCCTGTCCCCTGGAGTCAGGAAACACAATTAGGTTTGCTGAAAATACAATTAGGCTTCCCAGCTGCAGAGCTTTTCAGATGAAAGTTCAGTAATGTTGGTTACATGCTTTTAAACTCCCAACTTCTTTCAACAACATTTCTGTTTAATTAATAGCTATGAGTCAGTGTCGTGTTAGTCTTTGGGAGGGTTTTTTTCTCTCATTTGTATATTTTGGATGTATTTGCAGTGGTTGATTGTGATACAAGTTTCAGAGTGAGGGTGAATAAAGTGTTATTTTCGCTGTTGTCTTGTTTTTTTCCTTTGATAAAGAGTAGTTGTTGTATTTGGTCAGTTAATTAAAAAAAATAAAAATTCATTCCTTAACTGAAGAGGCATTGAGGGGCAGCAAGGCTAGAGGAAATAAATGTCTATTTATCCTCCCTTATTTAAGGCAGGAAAGGATTAGACTGATTTAGAAAGGCTGACTACAGGATGTGGAGCTCTGCCATGTTTACCTAGGGAAGACATACTAGATGACACAACTGTCTTTTATCACCAGGAGCAGATTTTTGTCATGTGATGGTAGTCTTCACTATAATCACTTTTGATTTTAGAGGTTTAAGGACAATTGAACAGATAGTCAAAACATCCAGGTATGCTCCAAAAGGAGCACAGTCCTCAAAATATTTATATCATTAAACCCTTCATCAACTCTTCTATTTTACAGATGAATGTATCTTTTTTACTTTTTCATCATTTCCATTTCCTTTAACTTGTGCACTCATGGGCAGCTTTCTTTCATCATAGTAGAAGTCATATTGATTTTACAAAAGTAGGAAATTTACTTATCTCTTCCAAAATATGTTTTTCTGATTATGGTCTGTATAGAGATATAGTTGAAGTAAATTCATAGTGATGTGGCTCCTGGAGTATCTTGGACTCAGAACAACCATAGACAGATGGTGCCAGGGTAAGTTGATCAGAAGCCTGGGATGAAGAGGAATACTACTGGGTACAAAGTCTCATCTATGAATAACATTAACAGACGGTGAAGATTCTCACAAAGCAAAAAAAGGCACTGTCACAGAAACAAAAGTCCAGTTTTTATTGGGGCCTATTCAAAATTTGGATTTGTCACTAACATGATTCAGTGACTCCAAAATTTGGAAGCTGTTCAGTAACTTTAGTTACTCATTCTACATGTCACCTCTTTCTCATCCTGTAGGAACTTTTGCATCAATTTGTATATTCCCTGGTTCCACAGCTGATTCCTAAGAATAGGTTTATTGTAGGAAATGGATTTTTCTGGTTTCAGTGTGAGGACATTAAGCAGACAGAACTTGGATTTTGTCAGCAGGAACTCAGTCAGACCTCTAATCTCAGGTGTACTTTATCCATGTATACAGACTGTGGCAGAAAACAGTTTTGGAACAGTTGTGGACACCTCAATGTCCCAATTATGTGCTTATGAGCAAAACATATTTTATTGTTCCTAATGCAGTGTTCACCAACAGGATGAAAACCACTAGTATTTGTATGACAAAAATCTGATTAACAGGTAATTTCAGAAACAGCAGAATGTTGTCTGTTTCAAGATTAAATAGAAATTCAAGTAGCAAGCATAATCTAGCCATATTTCATCATACCTAATGATGATGCTGCATTCTTCTCTTTACAGTATCTATATTGAATCTCTTAAGAAAGTATTATGCTATCTGTTTTGTTGGAAACTATTCTTTAAAAGATTTGCTATTGGATTTGGGACTCCATTGTGTATATTTCCTAGCTATTACAATATTAATTACCTATGTTCATTAAATGAATACTGTTTCTTTGCTTAGACATGTAACATCGATGAGTTGTGATAATCCTAGGATCACAACTTTGAGTCATCTAGAGGGTGATTTGTTCAGGTATTGGCTGTGATATCCCAGCCAATGCCTTTGCCTGTCTTTTGACTCTACGTTTAGAGGCCAGGGAAAGATGAAAGTGAGATGTAATACATACTAAGCTTCTTTTTTTGGGTGTCCGTATTTAAAGAAAGCTCTTGCTTCCAGTATTGGAAACCAACTGTTACAAAGATCTTATTGTAGGAGCTTAGTTACAATAGCAGAAAGAATTGGAAATATACAAGTATTGATATTGTGTCATCTTTGAATAGTGATGTCTGGTGAGTCCTGGATACAAAAGATGTGTAAAATAAGAATGGAAATTGATTTTGGACATGGTTTGCTTTCTACAGGTTCTGCAATAGGGATGATAATAATTTTTTTTTCCTCCAAATTTTATTCCACAATATCTACAATTAGGATAGTAGATTTTTTAGAGTCATGGCAGTGGAACATAACTCTGTGAGAAAGGGCAAAGGGAAAAACTCATTATAAAGTAAGGCTTTCCTTCTGCCGGTCTGCCAAGTCTTACATTGAACCCACTCAGGGATTAGGCTTGTAGATCTTATTATTAAAAAAAAAAGAAAAAAGAAAAAAAGGAAAAAAAAGACTTCTCAGCAATTTACACGATGACATAAGAATATAATAATCTTTGTGCCCTGATCAATAATATGGAAAAATAAAATGCATGAACGTAAGAACTATGATACAGGAGAAAAATTACTTGATGAAGAGCAGAACTAAGACTTGTTCTACTTAAGTGCAATTGTGCTAAAACAAATGTGAGTAAAATTTCTTTGTATTTACTATAGTATTCAAGCTTTATAGGAAAACAGATATTCACAGTGTCAGTGTCCTTGCTCCCTCTGGTAGCTCCTGGGGCCTGCTGCTTCCTTCACTCTGTGGGTTTATGGGCAGCCAAGCATGGACAGCAAGGCCTGCTGGTGGCCTGACTTGATTCTCTTACAACCCTCATGTATATACCCAGCAACTCTGAGCTCTTAATGGTTAATTAATAGGCTTTAATTAAGAGGTTAAAGGATTTCTATACAGGATTAAATTCTGATCTTCTCTCTGACACTGATTAGTTAGGGTGGTTTTGTACAAGTCCACTTATTTGGAAAGCTCAAGCAGTATCTGTTAGAAGTACTGTTACATTAATGATTATTTATGCAGTTTTTGAGGCACAAATTTCTTATCTTTTCTCAAATACTTTTAATTTTAAATAAAGAAATACTGCTGCACCCTAAATTGATACATTTTACTTCTGAGAAGCAAAGTTTGAGTTAAGTGCACTTTTGCAGTAAAGACAAGTTATGGAGCCATGTATTTAGATATATTTAGTCTGAGGAAATTTGTTACACACCTTGTTCACTAACTAAAAAGACCCTCCTGCAGGTGAGAACATCTCTCTCTTTGTGAGCTTCTTCCTCATTAAAAAAAAAAAAAAATTAGCAAGATGAAAATAATTTGTGTTTTGGCCTTACTTGTCTTTACTTTAAAAATATGAGCAGTGTGGAAAATTACAGTCTTCTGAGAATTGGCAAACAGTTTCAAGAGGCTCTCCCCCTGTAGTGCTGCTAGCAATGTGGATTCACTGGTGCTACATTTATAGTAAGAATACTGGCACAGTCAAAACCAAGATGCAACAGAAATAATTGCAAGCACCACTTTTGGTGGTGATTATTCAGCATCAAACATGTTGGTGTAGTTTGCTTGGGTGAAGTTGACACAACCATATGGCGAGCACAACTGGGACTTGCTTACGCTCTCTTTCCCAGCATTGCTCACATTTATTTCCTGTTTGTTAGAAAAGGAAAATCATCAAGATAGGAACACTCCTGTCACAGAAGTAAAAAGATAGGGCTACTTAATAATTTAAAATGCTCATGAATGTTGTAAACAATGTGGAATGAACTCATTCTAATCATGATACTGTAATGTCAGGAGGTGTTACATTTCGGAGCCGAGACAGTCTGACCTATTATTGAGCATGTATTTATTTTGGCTATGTGTGTAATTGGCCAATGAAAAAGTAATTTTTCTTTTCATAGTAAGGATAAAAACATTTATCACAGTACCTTAGTTATTTTGGATATTTCTTAAACTACAGGTGTGAAGTGAATGGCTTCCTACTGTAAGACAACAGATGATGCAAAAAAAGTAACCCGAGTGACTATGAGAAATACTATCTCTGCTGGAGATGCCCCTTATAAATGTAATAATGTTGCAATGTGCTTTATTGCCAACAACTGAATTAGCCTATTTTTCAGGTACATTTGGCAAATGCCATATACCTTTAAAAAGGAAATTTAGAATAAAGTAATTAAAAAGCATGATTTATTAAAACAAGTACAAATAAGATAAACTGTGAAACCTCTTGTGAGTGAATAATTTGGATAGAGCAGTAATTGATATACTTTTAATAATAAGGCTGTTTAAAAAATAAAGGTCTGGTAACTAAAAAGTATATAGAAGTGCCTCAGATTCCTTAAAACTGATATTTGTTAGCATTCCTAAAATGAGCAGTATCAGCAAAAATGTAGAAATAGTTAAGATTTAGCAACTAGTTTTCTAATGTTTTCACATTAGTTTAACATTTCTGCCTTAAAACAGAAATAGAGTGAATCAGGAAGAAACATCTAACTATAAAAATCGGCATTTTTTTAAATACAAAAATTAGAATGACAGGATACAAATAGACTGTAAAAGGCAAATTTTGTGAGAGCCAAGTGTATTTCTAGGAATTTAGATTTCAGGTGAGAATAAGGCATGAAGGTTTGTGTACATCCTGTCTCAGATGTGGATGGAAAATATCCCAATATGAGTCTTAAGTTTTGCGTAAAGCTTATAACATAATAAGGGTGCTGCAACAGCACTGCAACAATCCTAGTTCTAGTTAATAAAGTACTTTTTGTTTAAAAAAATTCATTAAATGTTATTTCCTTTGTTTAGCAAGGGTTTAGCAAGGGTTTAGCAAGGAGCTCTGACTCTTCTTTCTACCTTTCTTTTTTTTTTTACCTGGGGATCTTCTGTGTTTGATTGACTTACAGGTCTAGAGAAATTATGGTTTCTGTTTGGGATTTTCTAATAGCTAGACTTCTGCAAGTGGTAGTAGTTGAGAGAGTTGTGATTCTAGAAGTGTATGATGCTATGTCTGATGTGCCTATTTTGCAGCAATATACAGGGTACAGGTTTTTCCTGTCCTCTGTGCCTTCTCTCATAGAAATTAAGGTCAGATGCTGGTTGTCATCAATATGAGACTGAATGCAGAAAGAAAGGCTCATTGTTCCTGTGCACAGTTTCTGAAACCTCCACTTTCACTTGTCCAAAGTGCTTAGCAGCAGCAGTACGTGATGATATTATGGTATCAGTACAACTGAAGATTCAAATAGTATCTATCAACCTCTTGTAAGGTGTCTCTATCTGATAGTATCCTTTCTAGTATTCAGTAAAGCTTGAGCTCATGTTGCATTGTTATGCTTAAATGAGAGAGTTCCAAAAGTTTCTTTCCATCACTGACCGTTTTTCCAAACTTGAACCACAATTGTCTTTGGGACAATTGTTCTTTCCTACCAGAACTGGCAGAAGTTGTGTAAGTGAAGTTTAAGTGAAGTGAAATTGGATATGTAAAGCGTGCAGAGTGACTGCTTGCATCTTTTTTTTTGTAATGAGTTAGTAAAAAAGAAATTGACCACAATGATCTGTAATTTTAAATCATAATCTTGTCATTTCTTTTACTTACTATAATTGGGATGAAATATAAATGTAATGACAGTGCATATGCCCAGCTTTAAAGATCCTGTTCTTGTGCTTTGTCACATAGACTTCCTGGCAGCCTGCTTTTAAGTTCAACTGCTTGCTTCTGATCTTCATTGTCAGCTGAGGTTTAGTTCTTACAGCTTCAGCACTTTAACAAAGCAGCTCCTTTGGGATAGTGTGGTTTGCAAACACGGGGACAAGGCCATGGAAGTGGAGATAAAATATTTTTAACTGCATGAATGCAGTTGTGGAATGAACTTGGAGAGTTTCCTTGGAGAGTCAGGCACTTTTTCAGTTACAACTGGCATGGTTAATCTTACTTTAAATGAGACCTAAAATCACCTGGGAAGTGTTGGCCTTGTCACAAGGGTAAAGAGCAGAAGGAAAACTACCACTGTGGTGTATAATAGTATGGATTTGGTTTAACTTCTTCATGTTCAAACATTGAAACCAGAGTCCTACTGATACTTCCAGTATAGCTGGAGAAGGTAAAGAATTAGATGACAAAAGCTATTGGAAGAAAAAGAAATAATTAAAAATGTAGCTAAGAATGTTTATTTTAGAGTCAAATGAGGAAAACATGGTAGGAATAGAAAGATTCATAATGGTTTAAGAACCAATTTTCTAATTTTTTTTTTCAACATGAGTAGCTCTTGGGGTTTGATGCTGACCAGATGCCAGGCACCCACGAAAAGCCACTCACTCACCCTCTCCTGCTGCTCAGCTGGACAGAGGAGAGAAAATTTAACAAAGGGCTCATGAGTTGAGATAAGGACCAGGAGAAAACACTCACCAATTACCACCAAGAGCAAAACAGGCTCAGCTTAAAGATATTAAGCATATTTATTGCTCACAAAACCAGAGGAGGAAAATGAGAAGTAAAATAAGCCCTTAAAACCCCTCCCTCCTTTCCTTCGACAGTGTAGGGAGACAGGGGTGGGTGTTGTGATTGGTTTGTCACCCAAGATTTTCTTCTGCTGCTTGGGGGAGAAGTCATTTCCCTGCAAGCACCACGGGGTCCCCTCCCATGGGAGACAGCTCCAACAGGGTTCCAATCTCATGAGCAGCAGCCATCCCAGAACTGCTGCAGTGTGAATTCCTCCCACAGGCAAACAGTCCTCCCAAAACTGCTGCTGTGGGGTCACTCTGCCACGGGGTGCAGTCCTCCAAGGACAGGCTGTTCCAGCCCAGGAGCAAGGCCTCTCTCTCCATGGGACTCCCACTGGACCACAAAGCTCCCTCTGGGCATCCACTTGCTCTGGCATGGGCACCTCCCCCATGGGCTGGGGATGGATCTCTCTGCATCCCTGAGGACCCCCATGGGCTGCAGGGGCACAGCTGCTTCCCCATGGTCCTCACCACAGGCTGCAGGGACACCTCGGCTCTGGAGCCTGGAGCACTTCCTCCCCTTCCTTCTTCACTGACCTTGGTGTCTCTGTTCTTTCTCTCACATATTCTCACTCCTCCTCTTCTCTAACTGGAAGTTAAAACTTCTTAAATATGTTATCACAGAAGTGTTACCACCAGCTGGAATTGGCCCAGCCTTGGCCAGCAGCACGACCATCCTCAAAGCCATCAGGGATTGTCTCTACTGAACGTGATGGAAGCTTCTAGCAGCTTCTCACAGAAGCCACCTCTGTGGACCCCCCACTACCACGAACCAGGCTGTTCAAAACCAGCAAAACCAGCAGCTAAGGAGAATGAGGAAAATACCCCAGTGTAATCACCTTAACATTTGCATGAAAGATGTAGAAACTTCTGTTGTAACATAGGATTTTAAATAAGATTCAGAAAAGGATAATTAGAACCTTCTCAATTACATTGAAATAAAACAGAGAGTGCTGTGAAAATAGTCAAAGGTGTAAAGTAGTTTCCATATGGATTTATGAAGGAACCTGCCTTGTTTGTAGGTGGTTGCTCTCATAACTATCAGCTACAGAGAAATTAAGGAGCTTTGTCTGAACGATTTGGCCGTTGTTAAGCTGTTGGAGCAATGTGGTATTATCTTTAATTTTAAATGCCCATATTTCTTATTATCACTAAAAAAAGTGTTGGAAAATATCTTGACAAATGGAATGTTTTGCTATATTGTCTGTTTAAAATTTAGTTGTGACTTTCTAGCTTTCGTATATTATAGATCGTAAAAGTACAATAAACAATTCAGTAATAGATGAATTTTAACAAACAAGAAAATTAGAAAGATAACACTTCTCATTTTAGTCTTGCAGTTAGTTTGAGCTACTAAGGAAAAGGTAGAAGCAGATATCTGCTCGTTGTTCTGAAGAAAACTGGAAGTAACAGGTACAGCCAGGAGCTACCTACTTCTCCTTTTTATGCATTTTGTCCAGATTTAACTTGATATCATTAAGACCACACAAAAATATAACATTAATTGTGTCAGCCCTTTATAGTTCAGATGTTCATCTTATTCATGTTCAGTTTTTCTTGTAGCCATGCACAGGACTGTTGTACTTATCTATTGTTCCCTGCTCCCTTGTCAACAAAGAACAGTTTCACTGCTGCTAATAAACAAAGTTAATAAACAAAGGCTGCAGTTTTATTCAATATTGAGCATTATAAACAAACAGAAAAAATAGATAAGGTAATCCTATCAGTTCCAGCTAGGCTTTTTGTCTAGTTTGCGTTGTATCTGTTGATTCATTTACAGAGTCATATCCTTATTTATTAAAATGGAGGGGCTTTTTTTTCCACATTCTTTCTTGTCTTTTTTTTTTTTTTTTAACTGAGTTTCTGAATGTATTAAATTAAACTAGAGTCAGTGATATGACTTCGTCTGTATTCACAAATTTATTTAGGGTCATACCAAATTAATTAATTCATTATGACATCAGGAAGAGTGCAATAGGAGAATATTTTCTATTTTGTGGGGGAGGTCAAATAAGCTGTGAAAAAAGTATGATGCAGTGTGACCTGTAAGCCTTTGCAGAAAGCCCTAGTGAGTGGGGAAAAGAGAAAATGGAGCCAGGGCAACTTGAAGATACCATATTGGCCGTGTATTTCACTTCTAAGAATGACTTGTTATGAGGTTCCCACCAGCAGAGAAATTTTGGGTTCATTCTCCAGCATGAGGCAAATGATGTTAGGTCATAACAGGACATCTTTACCCTGTTCCCTTACATGGCAAAGAGAGACTGAAACAGAGATCCGTGTACTTTTGGATGCTGATTAACTCTGATAGAGTTGGTTTTTCTCACTTGAGTTACAAGTGAGCAGTAGCACTGGTATAAACCAAGGGCAAGATCATTTAGCAACCCCCACTCCTTTCAATTCTCTTAGCTCTTTTTCTTCTCTTCAGCATTTCAGGCACAGTCAGTGTAATTTACGTAGATTTAGAGTGTATAAATATGCACTTAGATTGAAAAAATATTAATTTTACACTACTTTTAGCCTAGGATTCAGATTTTGGCCATCTTGTGGTGTGTGGTTTTTCCTTTCTTTTTATTTTTTAAAAATTTTTTTAATGTTTTTATTTATTTATTTTTTTAAATTCAGTAGGAGTATTATATTGATAAATACTTCAGTGATTGGCAGGCAGGTAGTATTTTTCTTAGTGTGAACAGGGTTATTTCTTTTGTAAGTAAGTAATCTTTCACCATGTTTAGGACCTCCTCATTCTCTGACTATTGAATTCCATAGGGTCTTTAAAGAGGTTCTGCACTTAAAATTGCATCACTATTCCTCTGTTTCTATTTCATGTTAATGAATATCACATAATAATTCAAATACATATTACTTAATAGGTTAGGGATTAGGAAATATCAAAATCATGGTTTTTTTTTCTAGATAGCTCCACCTGTAACACAACTCAAACCGTAATACGTCGAACAGCTGACAATTTCAGAGATTTGTTTCTACTGACAATTTCAGGAGGATTTACTCTATCTTTAGAAAAAAAGTAACAGTGAAATATTTCACTCACTATTTGACTTTGCTGAACAGGGCTGTTGCTGTCATTATATGGCTTATAATTAACCTTCTTTTTGTAAACTAAATACTTAAAATTCTGGGAAAAATCTGTCTATTAACTTTTAAAGTGGGGAAAAATGCATTTCTCACATGAAAAAAAATACCGTGGAGCTCATTTTCTGCTACCTCCTTCACCTGAACAAATTAAAAAAGTTCAGATTATTTATACCAAGTACAACTCCCACAGGAGAGACTATGCACAGTTTTGAGATAAGCTTGGGAGTTACTGTTTCTGCATAGATTTCTTGGACTCAGGTCAGGTAGAAATTCAAATGAATTGTGTTTTACAGTATCTTTGTTTTCTGCATATTATATCTGGGATACAAAATAAAAAATCAGGGAAAATTTATCTAAAACTGGTACTTTCAGCAGGAATCAAAGTAAATGCCTCTGACTAGCTCTTTTCAATATCTTAGATTTCTCCTAGTTATTGTAAATTCCAGGGCATATGTTATGAAGTAGCATTTTTACTCTACAGTTGTATTTTTAAACCCTTTCAATTTTCATTCTCTGAATAATTTTTTTTCTATTTAAAGTCTAACCTTAGACACTTTGCTTAGATACATGACCCTGAAGTTAAACCTGACAGTAGAAAATAGTTAATTTTTATTTGAGGAAAGCAGACAATTAGAAATAGTATGTCAGCTCCAATGAGACAGTTGAGATTTTGCCAGCAAGAAAGTTGAAGTGCTGTGAATTGAGTGAATGGTTGTAGAGATCTCTGCTGACATCTACTTTCTGTCAATATTTCACTTTCACTGATATGAAACCTGAAAACTCTGGATTGTGAATGACTTCAGTACTCTAGTTATGTTATCACCCTGGGTATGGTAACCCATTAGTACCAAACAGAATTCGATGTGAGGTTTTTGTTTGAAGTTAGATTTGAATCTTTGCTTGCTTAATAATTTTTCTTTATCTGATGGACTCAAAGCAGAATTATGGTCTTCTGAAGAGGAGTTTTGTGTGATGCCCTTTCTCATTTCAGTTGAAATCTGGCAAAATCATAATTTTTCAATTAAGATAATTTTACTTTGCATTGCTGAACATCAGTTTGTTTTGTCTTTTTTTAAAAATTATTTCTGTTTTATAGCCTCCACACATCCATATCAAAGCATAAACTCAAGGTTTTTCTTCCCTTTGGAGTTGAAAGCAAGTGTGAGTTCATTGGTCAGACTTGGAGAGAGTTAACTGTTCTCATAGTAGCTTATAAAAGCATGAAGAAGCAGATTTTTTTTCTGTTAGTAAAAGTGGTCACTTTTTTTCTTTTCAGCACTGCTAAGCCAAGTAGTTGTTGTTGAATACTTTTCCTTATGATTCTGCTTGGTTTTATACTTCTATATGTATACTTGGCTATACATATCTCTGGTCTGATTCCATAAAACCATTGTCAATTACATAACAATGGAAATGTTCATTGAAGAGCATCTCTGAACTGACCTCCTGCTCAAAGTATGGTTATTGCTAAGATTTGGTCAGGACAAATGGAGCTTTGTCTGGGCAAATTTTGAAAACCTCCAAGGAGAGTGATCCTATAGTCTCTTGGGAAAACCTATTTCAGTGCTGCACTGCCTTCCTTATGCACATGCTTCTCCTAATGCCCAACCTGAACCTTCTCTCAATGTGCCATTTTAGTGCCTTTTGCTCCCTGATTTGGACTTTTGACTACCAGGAAGAATTTGGCTCTGTAATTATTTTTTTCCGGTAATTTTTAGATTAGATAGCTAGTTTCAGCCAGGTGTTAGATCACTCCTTATCCATTCCTCTTCACTGGATTGAGCAAAGACATGATCATTTTCTTTTTTGTTGACAAACTGGACTTGTCAAACTTGTTCAGTTTGTCAACATCCATCATGAACTGGCAGACACCAATTTGGGCACAATAGTCCAGGTGCAGTCTTGCCAGTGCCAGCTAAAGGGAATAAATAACTTCCCTTATGCTGTTGCTCACACTGGCTAATATGGATCCATATGTAATTTGTCCAATTTGTAGTGCGAGCACACACACCACTGGCTCATTGCCTGGTTTCCACCCTATTTTCCAGGGGTTCTTATCAGCAGAGCTGCTGTTCAGCCTGTTGTTTACCAATATCTACCAACACATGGGGTTATATATGTAAGAACAGCATCCACTGAGAAGAGAAGTGGGTGTACTCAGTGATTGGTTAGCTGGCACTACTGTAAAAGTAGAAACTTTAAGTGTACAGTAAAGGAAGAATGTCATATGCTACCAGATAGTCATTGCCACCAGCAGAAAAAATGTTAAATGAATGGACTTGGCAGAACTGAAAGTGAACAAACCCTTTTTGAAGCCTGGATTCCAGCCACATCTGTGCTCTGTGCCTGGGAATAGGACACGAGGCGAGGGCTACATCTGTAATAAAACTCTGAAGTGTAGCCAGGAAATGAGAAGCAGCTTCTACACTTACATCTGGCCTAAACATCCTGGATACTTTCTTAACAGTCAGCCTTCTAATGGTAGATTATAAGCAGCTTTGGAAATTTCAGAAATATTTATGGGAACTTTTGGAAGGCAGAAATAGTTTCAGAACTTCTTGTCAGTAATTTTTTTTTTTTTTTTTGGTAAAATTCTGGGACCTTTAGGAACATATCTGGAAGACTGGAGAAAATAACAACTTCTGTACAATAATAAATCATCAGACTACTAGGCTTAATTTTTTTACTTGTCTTTGGCATGGATCATGAGGGACCCACAGTTTGCTGCTTTTTGATTGATATTGAATTTCTCATTTCTGGTAAGGTGTGGGAAACCAAGAATAAGCAGAATTTAATTAACTCCATTCCAGAACTAAGCAAGTATTCCAACAGAAACTATTTCTTCACGTTGACAAATCAATCCAAGTTCTTACAAGCAGTTGCTTTTCACACTGAGAAGTCCTCTATGAAGCTATCTCAGACATGTTGTACAAAAAAAAACTTGACAACTCATATAAGTCTAATGAACTTCACCACTGTAACTTCCACCAGATACAAGTGTGATTCAGGGAGCTAATTCTCATATGAGCAGAACTTGATCAATTTTCCAGACTAACTTTTAATTATCATTAGGTGTTTGCATAAACTCATACCAACTTCTCCGTTTTCTCTAAGATTTATAGGGTTGTTAAAGTACATACTTGTATTTTGAAACAAATGTAGCACAGAAGTGATACTTTGCATCAATACAGATAGATGGGATGTACTGTAGAGGTCTTTGCCAAAATGCACATATATAAGGGTTATAGATGTGCATTGCTGAGTGTTCTACTTAAATAATCTGTTACTCATGGTTTGATATAATTATCTGGATTTACAAACAAACAAAAAAAAATTGTTATAATGCCTAAGAATAAGGTTTTTCATTATGGATAAACATTTTGGCCTGAAATGCAACTCTTATACAGAACCCATTTTTTCACTACAAGAAGGACAATGAGGTATTGAAATGTGTCCAGAGAAGGGCAAAGCAGACGGTGAAGGGTCTGGGGCACCAGTCCTATGAGGAGCAGCTGAGGAAGCTCAGGGTGTTTTCCCTGGAGAGAAGGAGGCTCAGGGGTGACCTTATTACTCTCTACCTGAAAGGAGGTTGTAGCCATGTGTGGGTCAGGCTCTTCTTCCAGGTAACATGATAGGATGAGAGGTAATGGCCTCTATGTGCACCAGGGGAGGTTTAGATTCAATATTAAGAAAAGTTTCTTCATGGAAAGGGTTTTCAAGCACTGGAACAGGCTGTTCAGGGAAGTGTTTGAGTCACTATCCCTGGATGTATTTAAAGGACGTGTGGATGTGGCAGTTGGGGACATAGTTCAGCAGTGGACTTGCCAGTGCTGGGTTAACAGTGGGACTCAATGATCATAAAGGTCTATTCCAACCTAAACTATTCTGTGAATCATGGATGGGTCTTGACCTCTTGCATTAACAGCGTAACTCACTGGATATAGAGACTGGAAGTTATAGTCTTGGGATACTTGGCTTCAGTTTCAGGCTCTGAAGTTTGCCTTGCTATTGGTTACTTTAATTTCCTTGGTAAGTGAACTCCTGAACCTCTCAGGCAGCAACGTTCTGAGTAGAAAGATGAATGCAGACAGCTTGAACAAAATGGAGGTTTTTTTCATTATGTTTTCTGAAAAGTGTTTGTTCCACCGTTTTTACTAAATGTGTAACTGTGTAACTAAATTGTGCTATTCTAAACACCTAATTATTTATATGTGTTATTAGCTTAATTTTTGGCTTAAATCTGTGTGGGCTAAATGATGAAATAATAATTATTTATCTACAAAATAGGTAAAAAAAATATAATGAACTTCCTAAAATGGATACTTTTTTAAAATTTCAAGTATGCATACTCATCTCAAGTGGTTCTGCTTAGTGAGTAGAGCACATATTGTGTGTAACTTAATATTTAATAGATTCTTGTCTTCTCTGTTTAATTTTCTCTGACGTATCAATACACGTAATATTTTTCTTGGAAGAGAAAGAGATGTAATAATGAACAATTTTGGCAGATGATAACTTGTTTCCTACTAGAACAAAGATTTTAGAAAACTACTCTTTATAACCTTGGAAAGTTTATACTTTGAGGGAAAAGTTATGACCTTTACATAGATTCTTCTGCCCAAGAGGAAACAAAAGTGAAATTATTTCAGTACATGAGGCTTAGTACAAGATTTGGCAAAAGCCTTGTGCTTTTTATGCATCAGTGAGACTGGTAAGCAAATAATCATACAAACAAAAGCTGTAGATTATAAGGAAGCCACAAAACTGAATGCAGCCTAAAAATAAACTTTGAGTTCAGCATAGATAATATGCTTTAAATGAAGAATGCAATGTTAAGCAAAATTAAAAGGCAGGCAAGCTCCCAGAGATTACATGTGTTATTGATGGAAATAGGCCAGACTACCAACTACCAATTATATAGTGTTGTCAGTGTAAAACACTGAAATGGGCCAGGTTTCCAGATCTCCAAATTTTGTTTTCGACTTCATTCAGCTCTTGCTTCTTAGTAACTCGTGTCCTGCCCCATTCAACAAAGAACACTCAACAGTGAGCGCTTTAGAACCAATGAGAAGGCAGAGGAAACCCCTTACCCCTCTGTGTAAATGGTTTTTAGGACAATGACAACTCACACCTCTGCCATGGAGGCCTCAGACAGGACCCCTCTCCCTGCTCAGCTGCAGCCCGCGGGCTGGTGCGTGTGGGGAAGGGCTGGCAGCGGGAGCAGAGTGAGCCGCTGCTCTGGGCCTGAGGACAGCCCTGGCCTCAGGATTGGTCTTGAACTGACAATAGCAGGTACACTAGGAAAATGACACATGAGCAAGATGAAATAATCCGCTTTCGCTCTTTCTGGGAAAGGGCCAGTGGCAGCTGAGAGCTCAGGCAGCAGTTTGGTACAGAGAAAAAGAGGAATAAATAACTCCATCCTCCTGTCTTGCCTGGTGGAGAGAGGGAGCTGCCTGCCTCTTCCTACAGTTCCTCTGTGGTGTAATGTAAAGTACGTTCTTAGGGGAGTTTTCCTGAAAAACAAAGTAAATCCCAACAGTTCTTTCCATATGTGTGAATATCCATGGTAAATAACTGAGTTAATTTATAACTGACTCATGTAATATTTGCTTTGGTAGGAGCCTCTGAAACCTCTAATTAAATAGTTTTGCATCATTACTTTATATGTGATCTATATAAAGGATATATTTATGCTTAAGAAAGTTGGTGTCTTGGATTTATTTACTTTCTAGGAGGTTATTTTTTGTTCTATCTCATGATTCATGTATGTTTTTTATTAACCTAGTCTCAAGATTGTCAGAAAGAATGATTCTAAGGAAAAATAAATGCATTTTGTAATTCTAACTTTTTGTCTTATGTTACCTTTTTAATGTTTCACAAAAAGTGCTTCATTCTTTGGGTTTTGCTTGAGCTTATTTAAGGAAAAATCTGCTTAAATTAGATTAATAACTTTTTGTTTACTAAAATTTACAGTCTCTATTGGCAAAATTATGCCAGTTGGATTCCATGCTAGAATTTAAATATCACTGTTCAGACCCCTTTAAATCACAAGGATAAAAAAAAAGAGAAGTTAAAATTCTTTTTGTTTTTTTCTATGGGTTTGAAACTCTCACAATATGCTGTGTCACACTTCCCATTTTTTTCAGAATCTGCAAGAGTTTAAAAATTATGACTTCTTAAAATGAAAATTAAATTTCCTATGACATAATTTACCTTCAGAAATAGGGGTTTGGAGAAAAAATCTGCCATTATAGATGATGACATGTGTCTGTAGGTTTGATCACAGTGAGACACTTCTCATTATTGTATATGGAGATTTGATGATTCTGGACTGAGAAATATAAATGGAGTAGCATGACTGAAAGATTCATTGCAGTTTTGTACCCTCATGACCACGGACTCTGCATGTGTTTCTAGTTCTGGAAATAGATGGTAAATGTGTGTGTGTATCAATTTTTCCTGGATTTTACACCTAAGGTAGTCTCCTTTATATTTTACATGAGATGACAGTTCCTATCTAATTATATGAATGATTTAAATGATTTATAATGACTTCTTAAGATGAGGTAACATATTATGGGCTTAAACCCAGTGATTGAAAAGTCATTGAAGGAGCATTTTAGAATCATTATTCTATGCAGTATTGTTAGATGAATGAAGATAACCTATATCAAGACAAGATACTTGCATCTGTCTGGTGGAACTAGGTAAAAGTACACTTTGAAGAATGAATTAGATTTTTTTTTCCTTGCTATTAACCAGTTTATTGTCTAGTACCATGGTGTCTTGAATCACTTTTCCTGTGTTTCCTAGTGTTGTATTTTCAGCAAACAGCTGGTTGCATCCTAAAGCAAAATTACATCTCTTTGCAACAGCTTGACTGTGAGCTGAACATTATCAATGTTGGGCTTACTTCTAGAGTTTAGTTATAATGAAAAAGAAATAATTACTGAATGTAACACTTCTGTAGCATCATAAATTAAATGTATTTGCTTTACTACATTATTTCTCTCTGATTTGTAAAAAAATATTGCAATTTAGTGACTGTGAAGTATTTGTGGGCAAAAATAAAGCAACAACTAATGATCTCTTCTCTTTTGCAGAAAATTACATCAGCAGTTTGAAATGTATAAGGAACAAGTGAAGAAGATGGGTGAAGAATCACAGCAACAACAGGAGCAGAAGGGTGATGCCCCAACTTGTGGCATCTGCCACAAAACAAAATTTGCTGATGGCTGTGGCCATAACTGTTCATATTGCCAAACTAAATTCTGTGCGCGCTGTGGAGGAAGAGTGTCTTTGCGATCAAATAAGGTATGGAGTTGTGAGAGTTTAACAACAAGCTTCTCCTAAACTCAGAATCTCTTATTCATTGTTTGAGTCCAAATCCCATAACTACTGAAACATATTTCTTTTTAGGAGGCAATGATATCTACTTCATGGGCTTTAAAGACATCTGTCCTCATTTCATGTAATTTCCAATTGCAGATGGAGTTGTGATTATGGCATTTGAGTTTTTTTGACTAACAAACTCATGAAAGTACATTTCTTTGTTTGGAGGATGAGTCTCTATTTGAGAAAGGGAAGCGTATCTAGTGATGCTAATATTGAGACTGATTATTACAAGGTAGAGAAAGGATTTGTTTCTTTCCTGCTTGCCTAGGCTCTTCTGTACAAGATTATTGTAAAATTAGTATTAAAATATATAATAATATAATATAATACTTTTAAATATTTATAATCTATTATACATATACATGTATACATATTTATATGTACATACACATGCAAATGTTAAACTATTTCTGGAAAATAATTAAATGAACTCTAGCATATATTGTTACAACTCGTGTACTGGTGTTTATTGTATAACAAGAAGTAAACCAGCAAACTGAATTTTTAAAAAAGTTGAATGATAGAGTAAAAAATTCAGCAAAAATGATGCAATCATAGAAAACTGTTCTGAGATAATTTTACTCAACATTTTAGATAAAATGTTCTGATCTGATACACAGAATCTTTCCCAGATTCTCACAGATACTTGTAGAAGATGTATGACAATATTCAAGAAGTATTATGCTAGTGTTTTGTGAAAACACATAATTTGTAAACAATACAATAATTTATTATTTTAATATTTATTTGTTTAATATTCTTGCATAATTTATTTCCATAAGCCTATTTTTTCTTTTATATGCTCATTGCAAATACCATGCAATTGATACATACTATCTTTTGTAAGATAGGAGACAATAGTATACATATTGCCTATTTCTTGGTCTAAGATTGAAAGATAGGTTTAAATACAACACTGAAGTTTTTGACTGACAAAGTATAAAATAATAAAAAATATAAAAATATAATAATATTTCCTGATGATTAAAGTAACTGAAGTTATGTGTAAATGTCTCAAATTTCCTTGGCTTTCGTTAAGGTAATTTAAAAATATTGTTTTCAGTAGATTCACATATTTTATTTGTTTTTTATAATTAACTAAGTCATGTTGCTGATAATGAGAGATAATGATTTCTGTATTAATTTAATCTGATTATAAAAGCCAATGAAGTACAGATATTTGAGTCATTATGCCTCCATACTTGCAAACATAGCATTAGGAAGAATGCTTCATTTCCTAATGAAACATTCAGATACACCATTTAGATTCTCCTTGGGATGGATCATCTGAACTTGACAGATATATGTCTGACTTCTCTTGACAGATTTCCAGTGAGATTCTTCCACAGCCTCTTAGATAATTTGTTCCACTGCTTCCCCATGCTCACCACAGACAGCTTTTCCTACTGTCTAACCTAAATCTGTCTGTCTGTAAGCTGACTTCTCCATTCATTCTGAGACTGTTCTGCAACTCTTCTCAGCTGGCATTTTTTTCTACTACTGTTGCTAATTTAGTGCGAGGCTTTCCTCCTTCTCGTTAATTTTTATTCTAGATAATTTATGAATATGTATCAGAGTATCTCTAGACTGATCTCCTGTGAGGCTTCATTGGTGATAACTTTCCCTTAAAAAAACCCTGACCATTTATTCCTGTCTTTTTTCTTCTTGTCCTTCATTAATTAAGTTTTCTCATGGATGAATTTATTCCTATTCCATGGCAACTGAGATTCTTTAAAAGCCTGTAATCCCAACTGAGCCGTAGGAATAAATCCCTTTTTCTCACTTTATCTGTGACTACTTGAAAGAATTCTAATACACATAACAGACATGAATTCCCCCTACTAAAGCCATTCTGACTTTTCCACATTTTATAATAATTTATTCATATGCTTGCTCATTGTATTCTGTATTTGGGTTTCTAAGACTCATTTGCCTTTTCTTCAACTGAGATAATGTTGAAACTCCTTAAAAATAAATAACTTGTCATTTTTGCCAACTTTTATACTTCTTATCAATGCAAGACTGTATTACAGGTAATAGTTTTAGACTGGAGATGCTATATACTAACTATCATCTCATTTAAATAATTTTTCTTTTCTTTTTGTTGATTCACTTTATACCTTTTCTTTTTGAAATATCAGTTCAAAGTATGTCCTCCAGATTATTCTGCATAAAATAATTTTCTAGAGTAAGTGTCTTTCTAATCACTGTGAATATGAACACAAAAGATCTAATTCAGAGGTGGCACTCTCCTATTTAAGATTTCTTTTATGCCTACACTCATTATTATATTCAAATTATTTTGGTGTACCAGAATTTGCCAAAATTCATTATTTTCTCTTTTCTTTTCTGGATACAACTTCAACTTCTTGAAGGATGACTTCTAATAACTTCCTCTCTTAACTTTGTTTTCTTTGGTCTTTGTAGACATTTTTTGACACATTATATATGTATGTATGCTTTGGACCTTATACAAGGGGATACTTACACTGTCTGAAAAGTTCTTTGATGGATCTCTGATATCTTCATAATATCAAGTTTCATGCTATATTCATGTCTTTTACTCAGATTCTGCTACTAAGTTATTTGGTACAGATCTGGATGCACATTGGGTGATGGAGAATTGCAAAGAACACTTCTCTATCAAAGGTCTCAAGGCTGACTACTGCTTACAAGGTTCATGGTCGTGCGTAGGAATAGGTTGTGGAAATGTTTTGACTGTTGTCAGAGCATTAGATTAGGATTCTCAAAATGTTTGGATGATTTATTCCTTTTTCAGTTTCATTAAAATGCTTGAAATATATAGGCATTAGCATTCAGTTCAAGCTGTACAAAAATTATCATTATGTGGGAGTTCCTTCTAGATCAAACAAAACTGATAATGGTGGCACTTTAGCTTCTGTACAGTTACTATCTTAGTTAATGGAGTATTCAGCCAGAATGGCAGCTTAAATTTCCAAGGAGCAAGGAACCTTGAACCTTGAACACTTTCAGATTGATTAAAACTGAAATAATAAATAACATGAGAGCAAGCAGCAATTGTTCTTAGTAATGAGTACCACTGATATATAAAATATACTACTGTATTTTTTTTTATTATGCACTGATTTATATGGAGAAATGCATACTGAATGAGGCAGTAGATGACAGAAGTAGGTTTATGCAGGTGAGAAATTTAAATGCTAAAATGTTAGCAAAATACAGCTTCCAGAATGGCACATTATGTGCATTGAATATAAATTTCAGCAGCTCAGAATGTCAGTTCACTAAACCAACCTTTCACTTGTACAGAAAGAAAAAAATGCTTGTCTGAACACTTAATGTAATGCATGTTGAATACCTTCTTTCAGGGTATTTGGCAATCTACTATCACTTGGAGCCACTGAAACATGCTTCCTTCTTTCTCTTTGAAGAACAAAAGTAAAATATTTTCATTTGTTTTATAGGACCCAACAACAACATGGGAAACACATAAAGGTGTAAGTAGGGAACTTCTCTCCGTTCCCCTGGTTCAGTGAAAGCTTTGCATTCTGATTATTTCCCTGAGGCTATTTGATTTTCATAAAATCATCAAGTTCTCTTTGTTGAATGATTCTAACTGCAGGACTTGCAATGTGACCATCTATATGGAGTTGCAACATAAAATTTTAGTGTGCTTGTGCTAATGCACAGTCCATTTCATTCTGTTGAGGATTAGCAAGCACCGAAGAATTTGTCTGTCACAGTCAGGTTTTCTAAGTCACTAGGATTTGGGATAAACTCAATTATTTGCTGTTGTATACAAATAAGTTGGTCTTTAGATGATCAGCTCTGCATTTCTCTACAGAAGACATAACATTGCAACTGTGAGGAAAGGATTCCTTTAAACCGTGTGTGTTTTTTTTTTTCTTTTCAGTTTAGTCCATGTAACACCTGTAAAATCTCATAACCTACAAGTGTATTCATCTTCCTTGAGAACAAGTGTCTCTGAAAAAAAGGAAATTCAGTGGTAAATTATTCCAAAGAAAATCATTTATTGCAGTGATTACAGAAGTTGTAAATTCACTATTGGAGGGTGTAAAAGTTATCCTTCTCATTAGGATGAATTTCACCACTCCCCCCATGAATAGAATAGAATTTGTGTTATCAAATATATTGAAGACTTACAATCTTAAATCTGGTCCTGATTATATTGCTAATGCCATAATGAACATCTATGACTGTTAAGACATCTCTAAACAATCATCAACTCCATTTTATTTGAGGTGATCAACCTCTTTATTTTGAAAGTTCTACCCAAACTTACCAGGACTACAGTTCAGCTTGTATCTTAGTAGCTTTCCCTGCTCCTTTCCCTGTGGAGTTTGGGTTCTCTGATGTGGCACAGCTGTAACCTGAGATCAGCTGTGAACTGATATTCAGAATCTGCATTTCTCTATTGATACTTTGGATTCTCTTGATTGTTCAGAAAACCCCTGTGATTTTAATACAAACTATGTGGATATGATAATTCCCTTCAAATGACAACTGCACAAACTATTTCTGTTATTAATTTTATTTATTTGAAGCTCTTGATATTTGATAGCTCTTTTGATCTCATTAAACAGCGGATAATGGCCTCAATTATCTGCTACATAGATAGAGATAGCCTCTGCTGTATAGAGGCTACACGTGTTTGAACTCTTCACTACTTCAAAGCTTTCATAAACCTAAGAGATCATTATGATCCTGATACAATGAAGAACTCATAATTTTACCCAGACTGATAATTTTAGGCACTTAAGGTGCAAAAAATGCAGTCTTGAAGAGCAGCTTTGGTTTATGCAGTCAGGTGCCAGATTGACCTTGTGATAGATGTTTTTTAAAAACGATAAAGTATAGATACTGACTCATTCTAGTTTTATTTTATGTATGGGATGGAATTCCACTAATTTTGCTAGCATTTCTGTGTGTCTGAATACTCATGGAGATAAGGCCTTTCTCCTTAAAACCACTATTAAAATATACCTGCATTTTCATGTAGAACAGGATAAATAACGTTGGAGTTAGACTGATTTGTTGCTTTTTTTAGCATTGGTTCTTTGAAAACTGAATTGAATAATTTCTCGGATGTCTTTGCTATTGAAATGACTGACTAGACCATCTTTCATATCATCAGTCATGTCATTGCTTGCAGTGTGTTGCTATGAACTCAAGAATGTTTGATAGTGTGTGTGGAAAAAGCTGAGAGGCTGGAGGAAGTCTTAGGTGTTTGGTAAAGTGTGATGGCTTGTGTTGAACTTCACATATCTTTATACTTTGTAGCTTGTTTCTGAAAAGAGGTTCTTCAGCCTGGTGGTTATTCTACATAGGTTGATTTTGTGAATCAAGTCTTGTTTACTGTTATGATCAAAGTGTGAATGACAGGATTTTGAATTATGCTTATGGATTTTAATCCTCTTGGATAGTAGAGTACATTTCTTCAGAGGTGAGGATGAGAAATCAAGGCTCCAGATGTTTCCATGTAAAATATCTCTGAGCACTACTGCTTCTCCTACTGCAGTGGGACAGGAAACCCTGCCAGGAAAGTTTGAGAGTACCTGGTGCTAAGCAGAAAAATATGCCTCTGCACACAGAATGATAATGCATGGATGTCCTGTGATTTAGGTTCCTAGATAGGTTCCAATGCTATTTACTATTTGTATAACTGAGAATACTACTAAAACCCATAGCATCTTTGGAAATGCTTTAATCTTTTACTACTGAACATAGGATCATAGAATAAATTGGGTCAGATGGGACCTGTGGAGGTTTTCTAGACCAATCTTCTACTCCACTCAGGATTAACTTCAAAGTCAGATGAGGTTTTTGGGACCTCATTCAACAGAATTGTAAAAACCTCCTAGGACAGAGAATCCCTAACTCCTTTGGACAACAGTCAATATAGTCCTTTGATTGTTGCATTTTGTTTATTACATGTGTATCTTCAAGAAAATTCTGTCTTCATGTTTCTTATAGCTAACCCTTAAATAGTGGAGGAATGCAAGTAGTTCCCCTCTTCCCACACCCTTCCCTATCCCAGCCTTTTTTAGGCTAAACAAGCCTCCCTCAGTTTCTCCTTGGATATTGTGTGTTTATTGCTTGACTGTCTTGTTTGGCCTCTGTTGTGTTCTCTCCTGTTTGTTCGTAACTTTAGGATTGGAGGGAACCTAAGCCTTCTATAAGAATTACATGTTGTAAAGTTACATGTCATACAGGTATTGGAACAACCAAGCCATAAAATAATTTGTCACCCTTTTTTGGTAAACAGTGATATTCTCAGCACAGTCAATGCTTAATTAAGTGCCTAGTTAGTCTCTGTATTTGCATGTGAAGTTAAGATACCAGATAAAAATCATCATTCTTCATTCACAGGAATGGGGAATACTTTTGACTGAAAGCATTTTGAGTATTTTTTTTTTCTAACGCATTATTCCATTTACAATTTTGGACAGCTAAAAAGACACTTCCATCAAGGAAAATAGCCAATAGGAATGTTTGTATTTAATATTGATGGGTATAACAAGAAGGTATATATGTTACAGACCTGGCGTGACATGCAGTGAACACTTCTGACAAACTCAGTCTCCTTGTGCTTTAACACTCCAGGATTTCAAAGATCTGTTGAGTGGCTAACATGCAGTTATGCCATTTTGAATACCCTCTATCTGTCTGTAGTAAACAAACATTCTTAATTTAATTGAACTCTTTGCAAGTGCAAAGCATTGATGAATGCTAATCATTTGCAATACTGGGGTCCAAGGTATGTAGAACTAAATGTTGCACCCGTCAGATGAGTTGACCCATTTGTTCTGTTAAGATAATGCAGACATTACTCCCAAATTATTTTTATGAAAATATTTATATAATTTTAATGAAAATTTTTAATAATTTTAATGAAAATTTTATATAATTTTTTTATATATAAGATTGTCTCAATTTCACTCATGAAAGGATTATGAAAATTATTAAAATGACTTATTTTTCACTATATCTCCTTCACCACTAGGGAAATTAAGAAAGATATATATTACTTCCTTTGATATTTATTTGTTTATCTTACTAACAAATACTACTACTTGCTTTCAAAATGAAAGTGACTCTTTCCTTATTTGTATTTTTTTTTCTATCCTTTCTTTCTTGCTTTCGTGGATATGAACTCCAGGAGGACAAAGTGGTTAGAGCCTTTTTTCTGTTTAAAGTTATTTTCTTTTCTAGTAGACTTATTTCCTGGCCTACATTTGCTTTCATTTACACAGGTGTAATTCCTACTGAAGGCAAGGGGAGTTACTGTCATTAAAATGAAAGCAATGCTCAGCATAAAAGGCTTACCCGTTTTTCAATTAGCTTACTAATAATCTGTGAGTTGTTGTGAATAGTATGCATGCTGTTCCTCTCTGCAGCTTTTGTGAGCATGCCCCGCCTTTCCTTCGCTTTTGCAATATGATATGTGCACAGTTTAAAGCAGTTAAGTGAGCATTTGTGTCATAGGTTTTCATTGGATAAAATTCATTGGTATTCTTGTAGAAGTGGCATAAAGTGATCATAATAATTTTTCCACTCTGTATCACCGATACGTATGCTCTCAACATTTTATTTTGTAATTTTTTTTTGGCATGGTAGTTCAGTTCTGATTTTCAATGACAATACAGTTAGATACCAGCAAATATTAAGAAAACATGTTTATCCTAAATGTTTAGGAATATGCCAGCAATGTCCTAGTTATCCACTACTATAAATTATTTTCTAAACTGATTTGTAGGCTTTCCTAAAGTATAGTGCACATATTGTATTGAGCACAATGTTGAAATGTTAGATGTTATGCATGTCACTGACATTCTGTTTGTCTTGATAATATTACACCTACAGTAACCATTTTAATCTGATTTTAAGAATGTTTAAGAATGGTGGTATAAATCTGAATTTAAGAATAAGCCTGAATATGTTTCAACATTTATACTAGATTAGTGTAATTTTTAAAAAAATAACAGAATTGAGAAAACTACATGAGCTAGTGTAAATCTGCTCTTCTATGAAAGTCTCTGCTACATTCAAAATAATTGAAATTGCAAAAGCAACCTGCTCTCTAGTGCTTGGCAAATATGTTCCTGTATGAGATGGAGTAAAGAAATTCTTTACTGTTCATATGCTTGTAGTTAATGCATACAGAGAAAGGCTTTACTATAATAAGTGTAATCTTTTCGTACTGATAGCAGTGTCAAGACTCACATTTAACTTGCACATATGGTCCAAAAATACTTTCGTTCATACAGAAGTTGTAAGCCATGTGCTGTTACCATTTAGGCTCTATTTTTAGTAGTGGGCAAGTGGTATTTGAGGTGGGCCATACACTGGTGCCCCAGTTTGTTAGAGGGTACACAGTTTCCTTTTGGCCTATGTCATCAGAGTTTTTTTGCAATTAAAAGGTTTTGAATTTATAGAAGCTGTGAAGTGACACCAGTTTGTAGAATACAGCGGTAGTTGTACAATACAAAAAGTTGATGAAAAAAAGGAACCGTTTTCTCCTTGTAGAATTTACCCTTTCAGTATAATCATGCAAGTAATTGATGCATACCAACAGTATTCCCACAGTCAGTCCAGCAACTGGTGCCTGTGTGGTACTCATCTATATTGGAGCCATGTCAAATACTAAATTCACCTGGAAAATAAAATAAAAAACTTGTGAAGGAGGTCATAGTAAGCAGGTTATATTATTATGTAGCTTTACCATGTAGATGTTTTTAGGAGGAAAGGGACACGAATCAACTAGTTAGATTTTTCCATAAATAAGAACAGTGGCTCAGGTTGCTTTATGTAGTCTATTTCTGCTGATTTTGAAGTAGCTTTTTTTAGAAGTTATGAAGGCAGAAAAAACAACACATATATTAGGTCAACTTTTTCTCAACTATAAATATTGTGAAGAAGGGACAGCAGTGGTATTTTTCTTTATATTTTAGTGCTAACTGTAAGGTTAAAAGCCCTGGTGTATTGAATGCAGATACTATCGAAATAGGTACTTCAATATAAACAGTATTTTTTTGTATGATACAGCATTTACCAGTAGATTAACTCACCTAGTGACTCCTTAATATTATTGTTTATTCTTCATTTTCCAGTGTTAGTGTAGAACGTGTGAATTCCAGTATTTCTTATGATGTCTATTCTGTATTTTGTAATCATAGAATGGCAAGTTCAATGAAAAATGCTTCTAGAAAAAGCTATATACATACTTGGTGTCTGTTGATGGTATGTTGACCCAATTAAAAAACATGGATTTGGAAAATGAGTTGTATTCAAAGCATCAGGTCTGTAAAGAGTTAGAAACGTATTTTAGTGTGTCTCCTGTAGAAATCTTGTTACATCTTTTGATAAAAATTGAGATCGTAGGGAAAAGCTAGGACTTTTTTATTATTCAACATGGTGTTGAATAATTGGGACAACCACACAGCGGTTTAGTGATGCTATTAACTGTGGTGGGGAATAGAGTTAGATATGTATCCTGATTGTGTTTTAATGTTGTAATTGTACCATTAAACATACACAGAAGGGAACTACATGTCCTCTTCTCCTCTGGTGAGACCCCACCTGGAGTGCTGCATCCAGCCCTGGGGTCCTCAGCACAGGAAGGTCACGGACCTGTTGGAGTGATTCCTGAGGGATGAGTACCTCTCCTATGAGGAAAGGCTGAGACAACTCTCCAGGCTAAAAAACCCCAAGAGAAGAGTATGGAGAGACCTTATAGCAGCCTTCCTGCACCTAAAGGGGTCCTAAAAGAAAGTTGAAGATAAGTATTTTTAGCAGGGCCTGCTGGAATAGGAGAGAGTGGTTTTCAGCTGAAGGACGATTGATTTATATTAGATATGAGAGAAGGGTCTTACAATGAGGGAGGTAAAAATCTGCAAGAGGTTGGCCAGAGAGGTGGTGGGACAGGGTTCTGGGCAACCCAGTCTGGTGGAAGAAGTTTCTGCCCACGGCAAGGAGGTTGGACTAGATGAGCTTTAAAGGTCCATTCCAACCCAAACCATTCTATGGTTCTATGATATTAATACCGCTTCAGAGTATACAGTTCACTGTGTCTTTTCCTGCACAGAACATTGGAATGACTCATGAATGTCTGAGTCCTTCATTAGTCAGGTATATAAAGAAGTACCTTTACAAAATCAAGACCCCAGTGTGTCAGAAAGGAATAATTTATGTTAAGATTAAAAGACTAAGATCATTCCTGACAAGGAAACAGTTGATTTTTTAAAACTAAAAAAGAGTGTGACTTTTTTCCAACTTCTGGATTTTTTTTCTTAAGGAAACAAAGGTATATTTTTAAGGATTTCCTGCATTTCTGTCACAATTTTTCGGTCCTAATTTGACTGTGAGGCAGAGATTTCTTTGAGAAACTAGAGTCAGTTAAGGCTGATGAAAATGAAGTTGATTTCAGAAAATAAAGATACACAAGTTCATCTCCCTTTTACTTAGACTTTGACACATATTCCTAATCAAATAACTTTATTAAAATGAGCAACACCATTAGATAGAATAGTGAAATTGTATGACTATATCACTGAAAATCATGGAAAGCGTAATTAAAGCAATGAGGAACTGATGAGGAAGTGCAATATGGGTTGCAAAAATATATTTCAATTTCAAATCGTAGGAAATGAAAAAGTAGTAGAATTTTAAAATTTTGACTGAATATTATCCTGAATTTAAATGAAATGATGCACTTTGTACCTTTGCTTGGAGACCATGACTTTAAGTAGCCACTGGTACTCTGGAGACCACACATTGGTAAGCAACATAATAACTTTTTGGAAACACCTGACAAGAGAAAGCATGATTCCTTCACTTGCTGGTCATTGTCTGGCTGATAAAATTTCAGTGCAGTGTTTTTTAATGGACATTTGAGGCTTAGATACATTGGTTCGTGTTTGTTAAGTGTTTGTTTTCAAGTGACAAATTTTGAAGTGATGTGAAATCAGCAGTGGCGTGGCCTTCAGAGATTCTGATACTTTTTCTGTTAATTCATCTCTTTTAGCAGATTCAGGAGCTTGTTTTTTGGAAATTGGTTTTAAGCTGCTTCAGGTCAAAGCCTTCACCAGAACTGTTTATAATTTTGTACTGTATAAACCTGAGGAGCAGTGCAAGGGAACTTGCTGCTTGTTCTGTCTTTACTTCCTGTGCAAGTAAATAAAATATTTGGCACTTTCCTTGAAGTAAGTCTTCTACCTTTCCAATGTTACTCATTTTGAAATACTTAAGACACAGACGCACACAGCTTGTCTTTTAAAATCAATTCTGCAATCTCCACCAGTACTAGGAACTTACAGAATATTTTTTTCTAAAAAAATTCTATATAATATTACAGTAGAAAAGATAAAAAGCAATTATCATAGGGCATTATTCTCCATTCCTTTTTCTTACTGCAGTTAAAACTTCCTCTTCCCTGTGTTCCAAAGTAATCAATATTATTTTTCCAGTCAGGAAAGACCTAGTTGTTGATGATAATGTTTTCTGTCACTTTTGTGAAAATTTAACTGTTAAAAAAGAAAATTTTTCTCATTTTACTTCTGCCATTCTTAACAGGTCCTGGACCCTACCAAAAGCTCTATTGTTTCTAAACTATCTGTGTTGTAGGTCTGTACCTCCACAGTGTCTGACAGCTTTTTCATCTGAAATTGCACAAACATGACAAATATTTGTAGAAGCCATAGATTGCTTCTCCCACCTCTGCTGCCTTCCTATTGGAAAATATCTGTTTGGGGAAACTCTTACCGTGTTCTTGACACTTCACTCAAGCTGATTTTGTGTCTTATGAAGAAACACACTCTGAGTCTCCTCAAGATTTTCATGGCCTGTGTATGCTCTATATGTTTTTTTTAACAAAGAAATATGTTGATTTTCAGATCATTGAAATTTGGAAAAAAACCTCTTTTTTACAAAGAGAATCACAAAAACAATAGAATATTTCCTATACTTAGAATACCTCTGACAAAAGCCTTCTGTACCAGCTATTACATGGGATCATTTTCTTAGAGATCTCTTTGCTGTGGGAAGCTTAATGATTTTCCTGAGCTCTTGAGTATTGTCTTTCAGATTTGGATCTCTAAAAGTCATTTGGAGAGCTGGCAACTTAGACCTTCCCGTCTTGGGCCACTTGTCCGAGCCTGTTCTCTGATCCTATTTCTCATGTATCCATTTGTCTAAGCTTCTCTCCTTTGTCTTACTGTGTTCAGACCTCACTCTTTTTTCCTTCATCACTAACAGAATGCACCTCTAGTAGCAGAAGCTGAACAAACATCTTGGTTGGAATTGAATTGCCAAACATATTTCAATACTGAGTTGCTCCTTTCCTCCTGTTAAAATTAGCCTGCAATCAAGTCACGTACTCTACTCAGTATATGTTGCCTAGATTTATTTTCACTGTTTTCAAGACTGTCATGGGATGTGATAGAACGTAGTCAGTACACACAGGTTTTTAAATCTGCAAGTAGCAGACTTTAGACTTGCCTGAAATCCTGATGGAGACCATACACAGTCTCCTGTGTCCTAATGTTTGAATTGGCATAGAAATGTTTTCCCTAAATTAGATCCCATGTGTTGTTAATTTTTATGGCCTTAATGTCATACTAAGATACACTCACAGCCAAAGAACAGGGACATTACACTACATTGTAGTCCAACTTTATAGTAACTTCTGTGAGCTGTTGGGGGATATGGGGAAGGAATGAGATTTCATCTTTCTTTCATTTTTTTTTTCTCCTTCACTGCAATGCCCGTTTGCCCGTTTTCTCATGCACAGATCAATGGCTTTCCCTCCACAATGTTCAAGGAAAGGGGAATGTTTTCCTAAGAACTGCCAGTCTCCTTTTCCAGCTTCTCTTTGAAAGTTAATTGGAAAATAAAAATAAACCAACTTCTTGACATGACGTATCTTCAAAACGGTCTTAACTATTTCAATCTATTGGCTACATGGTGGTTTAGATCTATGTAAGGAGACTTTGCTTTTGTGATCTATGCTCCATGCTAAAAGAACACACTCAGATATGTTTCTTGCTTAAGAACATACAGAAAACTGTCAGGGAGAGTGAGTCTGAAAGTCTTTTTATAGTCGTATCTCTACTTCTGTATTAGATGAGCAAGGGTTTGTGTGCCCAAAAGCTTGTATAATTTTTTTCACCCACAACTGTCAGTGTAAAAGACACCAGTTCCTCCCATAAACCTTGTCCTTTACATGTACACTATGATGTAATTTTACAGAAATTAGACGTAGCTTGTTTGGTTTTAGATGGTACTGAGTTTCTGAAAAGCAGTAGAGGTGATTTAGAGAGACCCTGGTCAAATTAGGGGAACTAGTTTTCATTTTGCTAGCTATTTTTCTGATCCTGATAGCACTAGAAATCTGTCTTTTAATTTAAAATCATTCAAAATAGATTAATTTTCCACTAAAATTTTCTTCAAGCTATCCTAAAATTATCTTATCTCAAAATGTGTATGGAAACATTGTTATAGCAATAAAAAACATATCACATCAAGAAATTTTCACTTTTGATCAAATTAATAGAGCAAGAGAAATTACAAATAGCAATTCTGGAACCAGAAGATGAAACAGTTCTTGAGCAGTAAGTTTTATTTGCCACCTGTTGCAATATTCAGAAACCATAGCATGTGCTATTAAGTTCCAGGTGTAGACCTTTATCAAAGGTAGCTCAGCAAATTCCTCATTTCAGTCCCAGGTGTGTAACAGCACACCTAGGACTCTTTGGACACAGTTAGACATTATGGCACAGCAGGGGATGGTATAAATGTTTAATTATCTAGATTCAGCTTCAGTGGCTGGAAACCAGTGCCTATATATATAAATAATGAAGACATTGCTAGTAATAGAGTAAAGTGGCAAACCTCCCAAGGTGTTTTTTTTCCCCCCCAACTCTTTACTTAGGGCTTTATTTAGCTAGTGTCTTCAAGGAACAGTTTAGTGGTAGGTTGAGGAATTAAATGAAACAGGCCTTACATCTGGGTTAATATCATCTGTTTCTTGTTTACATCTGCTGTGTGAAAAAAAAGAATTTGAAAGGCCAGCATCTGTTGATGTATGAAATATTGTATGCAAAGTCAAGACGGTTATTCAGCATAGAATGAGTGCATTTATGTAGACAGTTTCAGCAGAGGTTGAAGTTCACTGCATTCAAGAAAAAATTTAAATAAATGTGAAAAATCCCAGGTTGAAACAAGATGTCACCTATGAAGTATAAACAGGGTATTCAAAAATTAAAGCTTCCTTGGTTTGAGTTATTATAGAGATGTCTTCATTCAGTGTCAGGAAGATCTACGGAAAAGTCTGGATTTCAGGTAGCTAATTCAATTTCAGTCAATTCATGTGTATTACTGTAGGTGGCTTTTGGAGACTTAGTTTCATGTAGTTCACAAACCCTTTATAGCATTCTAGATCTGCAAGAAGTAAAATACTGATGTTTAGTAAACCAAGTATGTAAGTAAATTAACAGAATTTCTGTTTGATGTGGGGGATGATATGCTTTCACAAAATAAATCCCTAAAATGTTTTAATGCTGATGGAATCATAAATGTATCTGTATTAATTCAAGTTGGAGTCTGAGTAATGTTGTTTACTATGTGTACGTGTCTCCCCATTTATCTTTAAATGTTTAAACTTGGTCAGTGTTAATCACTGGTGTTCATTTAACCTGTTCATCTTTCAGTTTCAGTGTAATTGGTACATAACTTCAGAGTCATGACCTGTTTAATTAAGGTGTTCTTGCTCTGAGATACTTGGTCATGTGATTATGAAAGATGATACTTATGCTGTTAACGATTTGGACTTCTTTCACTTGTCGGTATGCAAAGTATGGTATCTTTCTAAGAGATTAGAATAGTTTTACCTCTACACCGAAGATAGGGTTCAAATGCCTATTTCTCCCAATGTGTGCAATTGTCTAGTATCTGTTTGCATTCAATATTAGTTAATTTTTAGTTTATAACACCAGGATGATTATGTATTTTTCAACAAATTGGTTTTGCTCTTTACATGTGAAGCAAATTCTTCTTACTTTGCTTCAAATTATTTTTTAGTTTTATCTAATCCTTGTTTGGCTTCTGTTTGTTGTGGACATCATTGTGAGTGTCCAAGGAAAACTTTCAGTGTAGTAAATGTCTGGCCTCAGTAATTTGGGAGAAGCATAATTGTTTACATTGTTCTTAACATTGCTGTATAGCAAAAAGTAAAAATTAGTTCAAAAATTAATAGGTCAGACACCAATCGCAAGTGCTCATTAAAAATGTCTAAAAAGCTATATTTTAATCAAGAGAATATGGTCAATATCATTGACCATGTTGCGAAGAGATTTTTTTGGCCATAACTTATGTTTCCAGAGTTCTTCTAGATTAATATGATTGGTTTTGTTTTATAGCTTATTTGTGTGTTTAACATGTTTTTTATAAATGACTTTGAAATAAAATAGCTGTGATCCTAGAATGTTAGACTTCTGTAATTTTATTGTACCAAAAGCTTAATAAATTGCTATAGATAGATTTAGTATTATGAATGGGATTCTGATACTGTGATAGGTCAGGGTTTGTTCATGCCCCAAGTTCACAGAACAGGCTGCCTTCTGCATAAGGCCATAATTTGAAGGGGAGCATGCCACCAGTTACAAGCTTAGACTTAGCAGCTAGGGAAGAAATGTGGGGCTTTATCAGACCACCATCTTCACTTTCCATGGACTTAAATGTCAGTTAGGTCTAGTCCAGAACTGAGAATTAAAACGCATGTAACTCCACCTTCTGAGAAGATTAAACATTCTTTCATGAAGAAACCATTGTGTCAGGATTGAATCTCAACAAAAGTGCCTGTTTAACCACTTTTCTTTCTAAAGCCTCAAACATTTAATCTAGCCCATTTATATAGGCTGCATGTGGTGTCTTCACAGAGCTGACTTGCACCCCTCAACATTGTCAGTAGTGCATACTGAAAAATAAAGGAAGAAGCAGAAGCCACATGGAGATGACAATAGTAGGAGTCAGTGGTTTCTCAAGTTAAATTGATAAGAGCTTCCAGCTGTGAGTCGGAATATAATACCTAGATAGCCTATTTAAAAAGAATTCTTAAAAAACTACATGCTCTTTTTTAGGAAAATTCCATGTCTTTTCCAAGGCACAGACATTGTTTTCAGGATGTACTTCTAGAACACCTTTTATTCTGATAAGGGCTTCAAATACTGATGTAATATTTTTCAGGACAGAATTCTTTTTATAATTCAGTAATATTCTTTGAAAAGTCTGCTATTTAGTTGTTAGCTGCAAATTGAAATTGTAGTGTGCATGCTTTTTTGAAGAGATTCAGTTATTGATGTTCTTCAAGACACTTAGTCCATGACTTGATTGCTGTTCTTTCTTAATCTGAATTCTCAGATTAAGAGTTTGGAAGGACATGAAGTACTTACTAAGGTGTGATCAATTTGTACTGTCAGTCCACATCGTAATATGTACATAAAGAGTTTTACCACTGACTATTTCACTTTCCTGCAAGAGACAATGATGCAAAAGAACTGTAAAGCAGGAAGTGATCATTTGACTGTAAATACAATTATCTGAGTGAATTTGAAATAGAACTAATTTTAGGGAAGGCAGTAATTCTCACTAATAATGCTTTCAAAGCCTGCTAATTTTTACTAGCAGAGAAGTGAAGCATTCACCTAGCTACCTGTGCTGAAGTAGCAGACGGACTTTGCAAATGTGGAATTTGTAGATATTTTAAAGTTAGAAATAATTATGGAAGCACAGAGACATCAATATATATAAAATAGAAATACAGGCAGTTAACCATATTTGCTTCCTAACACAGGGGACTATTTGACACAGGATTAAAAAAAAAAAGAGAAAAGATCTTTATTTAATTGTTCATAACTTCCTTTTTTCCTTTTGTTAAATATGATTGTTCACTTCAGCATATTGATAGTTGTATACTTGGCTCTGTTAGGTATCACTAAGTCTGTTGATTTTTTACCCTTAGTCTCCTATTCTATTTTGAAATTCGTTAAACAAACATATTGATGTATATATGATTTTTTTTTTAAATGTTAGATTTTCTTACTGTTCTGTCAGAGTTAACTGTGGCTGCATCTAATGCAGGCAAAAGATATGTAGCTGTTGTAGTATGCAAGTCCGTGTAGGTTTCCATGCTGGATAGCACAGCATTGAGAATTGGTGGAGGAAAGTGATTGTCTCACCATACCCTGAGCTGGTGCAGGCTCACCTTGAGTGCTGTGTGCAATTTGGGGCACCAAAATGTATGAAGAACATCAAACTATTAGAGTGAGTCCAGAGGAAGGAGATTAAAGTGGTGAAAGCTCTCAAGGGCAAGACTTATGAGTAGTGGCTGAGGTCACTTGGCTTGTCCTGGTTGGAGAAGAGAAGGCAGGGGGTGACCTCATTGCAGTCTATGGCTTCCTCACATAGATGGGGAGATGGGCTGGGGAGCTTCAAATTGGACATTAGCAAAAGGTTCTTCTCCCAGAGGGTGATTGGTCAGTGGAAGAGGCTCCCCAGGGAAGTGGACGTGCCACCAAGCCTGCTGCAGGACCATCTGGATAATACTCATAGTGATACAGTTTAGTTTTAGGCAGTCCTTTGAGGAGCAGGGAGTGCTCCTTAAGGAACCCTTCCAGTTCAGGATATCCTGTGATTCTACATGTCTTATACTTTTTCTGAGAGCTGTGCTGCTGTGACTAAGTTATTAGAGCCTAGGCAGCAAGTTCATGTAAAGTTGAAGAATGTTTATGTGGGATTCAATACAGCAGTAACTACATGATAAACATCTCGATTTTTCTATTACCATTATGTTACATTTCATTAGAATTGGATCTTTCATTTTTCTCAGACAATTTCAGTAATGAATGATGACACAGATGATGTAAATGGTGTAATTCTGTTGATTTCAATTTAGTGCCATCTGCATACGGACCCCAGGCTTATTGTGGTTCTGTCACATTTCCTCCCATTTGGTCCCTTGTTGATATTGATATTGTGATTTATATTTCTAAAGAACCTGTGAACACTTAGTGCCATTTATCTTCAGACAATTTACAAGTGTTAATGAAAATGCTCAGCACCTCTAGGCTGTAGATCATTTGTTATTTTTATTAGCTTGTCCCTTAATGAAGCTGTGACACTAGGAAGATTTTTGAACACAAAGAGGCATAAATAACATCTAACTGAGACTTCAGGAAATAAAAGTCTCAAAATGAAGTCATTGCAAGATACTTGAATATTATTTAACAGTGCCTGTGAGAGTAAGAGTCTTAGTAAAATAAAAACTTGGAAGTGTAATTTGAATTATTTCTACTATGTCCCAAATTTGGTGGAACAAAAATATTTAGTATAATAATAGCTCATAATAATTAATTGCTATTAGCATATTTAAGAAAATAAGAAAATATTGTTATAATCTTTTATTAAACCCACCCCCCTTAATATTTTTAGACATTCTGGAATTGTGGTAAAAGCTGTTAGCATCAATCACTTTGCTAGAAAACTTTTCAAAATTAGTAATTCTAATGCCCATTTGTATTACCTTATTCCAACCATAACTGCCTTTTTTTTTTTTTTTGCCAAAAATTTAACTGTCTTTCCTCCATCACAAATTTCTAATCCATCAGCAAAGTTGGTCTAACAGCAATTTTTACAGAGGGAATTATTTTTTTCAGGAATTAAGGGGAACAAATAGCCAAAAACAATTGGACTGAGGAGTTCAAGGAACTCAGTTTTGTGTGGGGATGGCTAAGTTTTAGTGTAAAAAATAACTCTAACTTCTTTGCAGAATCTTAAATGATACTAGACCACCTGGAAATTACTGGTTAAACTGAAATAATGAGGATCAATTGAATAAAGAAATAGAGGGGAAAGCTGTAAGCAACTTCCTAGTTGAGTTCCTCAAACATTAGTACTGGGGAAGACCTTTAATATTTTCACTAGTGGCCTTGGCATAGAGAAGAGGAATACTGTAATTAAATACATCAGTTACACAAAGTGGGATACTTATCAGCACAGAGAAGCAATGGGATACTGCACAGTAGAGAACCAGATGACCTTGTGAACTCCTGTAGTTGAAAATGAGTGAGATGAAATAACACTAAATGTAAAATCAGAAATTGAAGAACTAATAAGAATTTCTGCTCTGAACTACAAGCCAGGGACTCCTGTGTGGTTCAGTCCTGATCAACAGTCCTGAGTTCTGCTTTCCATAGCAGGGTATTTGAGTCCAAGCTGCTTATTAGGGGCAGTGTTTGCTCCATGCTGTTCTCCTACACTGTGTGCTGGCATGGTCTGAGAGATGCTGGTTAGCAAAGGCCTGACTGTGCCAGGAAGCGTAAGAATTAGCAGGCAATCCTGGGCCAGCACCTGGCCCTGTGACAGGGTTATGTCTTGCTAGTATAGGCAGTCTCGAAGAGCAAAGTCTATTTGTTCTTGAAAATTGAAAGCAGAGAGGGTATGTGATTGGTCGCTATAAAAACATCAGGCAGCAAACACCGAGGGGAGAAAGGAGCTATTTACACTTAATGACAATGCTGGTGCAAGAATAAATAGAAATAAAACAGTTTGGAAGATGTGAACACTGGAAATTGAAAGGCATTCTTTCCGTTTTAGCCATAGGACTTGGACAAGTGTTTTGACATATTTTGAGCTCATTATTTCTAGTTAATTTTAAGATGAAAGTTTATTAAATTGTGAAGTTTAAAAAAAATTATTGTCTTTAAAACAGGAGGCAACTGGAAGCAATCCATGAGGTCTCTTCCTATCCAGTATTTTTATTTAGTGAGCTTAAGTTTCTTAAGAAAATTGCAGGAAGTGTATGCTCAGTTCTCTTGCTTTCCTGAGACTCTTACAAATCTGAAAATGTAGTTAAAGTGTAGCTTGGTTAACTGTACATTCTCAATATATTAAATAATTATTCAAATTTCCAAGGTTGAAGACAGCCTTTGTGTACCATGTTGTAGACTCTGTCCAGTTAGACCAGGTTTATTACATGCCAAACCCACTGCATTTATTTAATAAACTCTCATGACCCTGTGGAGTACTGTGTAGGCTTATGAATTCCATTCTGGAAGCAGTGCAGCTGTATTTGTTGAGACATAATAGTGACCGGTTTGTACTATGTCCAAATCACACCTGATGCCACAATAGCCATTTTTTCACTGTAAATTTGTGCACCATTCTAGTTCTTCATGAAATTATGAAAGCTCATGAAGGAGCTGAGCATTGTTAATACAGCACTGTGTGGGAATTATGCACTATCTTCGTTGGTGTGGACTGGACAGTGTTGAGTTGTGCCTGTGCCGTAGTGAAAAAACGTAAATTATTGCCTTTACAGATCTTGAATATCATATATTTTATACATGAGCGTCTTCTTTTTATACAGTATAGTTTAGGAAGGATGTGGTCTGGCTTATATTAACCCACCTAGATTAGTGTTCCAACTAACAGTTTCTAGTCCTACTGTGCATGTGGAGGCCTTTTTTCCACATTTTTTTGTACATTAATAATCTATTTTCCCAGTCAAGTGTCTTACTTGATAATTGTACTCTAGGCTGAAAAAAATGTATGAGCAAAACTACTAGTATGTGCCTTAAGGGTAATAAAAAAGTGACACAAAAGAGATACACTGTCCATTAGGATAAGAACACCATTAGTGCAAAAGGGTACAAAATTATAGCCACCTATTTTTCTCTTATGCTTGAAAGGTAGAGTAATGTAAATATGTACTGTATCACATGCATGCACAAGAAGTGATATTTTATGCTGACCTGGTTGTTTATGTCCATTATAACTGTTCATACATAATATATCCATTCACTGCAAAGCCAAGAGCAAATGTCTAGTATATTCACCCTCTCAGTACACAGGATTTTTGTAGTGCAAATACACATACCCCTTAAAATATATGTAAAGGTGTTGGTCTCATACCACTATTGTAAACTTTCCCACTTTTTTAAACTGGTATTGGAATTCTTGGGATATTTAATACAATTTTGGGGGATAGATATCCATTTGTCATTACAGATATAAGGCAAATAAACATTACAGCAGTTTTGGCATTCAGTTGAACTGATTATAACATGAAAGTGTAAGTCAGTACCACAGCACAGACTAGTGGCAAAATATTGAAAAAATAAGTAATCTTTATGGACTTTTACAGTAAAAAATTCAGAGATTAACTTTGCTTGTGTAATATAATTCACTGACTAAATGCATTAATTTAACAGAAGGAAATGGAAAGGGGGCTTGTGTGTACAGACAGCAGTAAAATGAAAAGGAAAAGTTTCTGTTTCATTAAAGTTATAACCAGACTGCTTTTTCCAATATATGCGCATAAAGTAGATATGATTTATTCCATTCACTCCAAAATAATAATTTTCTATCTTTGAAATAGATCTTGGTAGCTACCAAAGATGCATCTGTATTCTAGAGATGAACCTCTAGAATGATGTCTGTATAGATGAATCCTACAGACATTGTAAAAGCCTCTGTGTTTTCCAAAAAAATTGAATGCTGGCTATTGATAGGACATGCTATATATAAATCTTCCACAGTCACAGACAGTTACTTTCATTTAAAAAGAATGTCAATCCCCAGATTTTTAAAGGAAGCACCTCATAGAAAGCAACACAGATTTTCCATCAGCAGTAGTGGAAGTCAGTACTTTTGGCTGTAAGAGTGAACAGAGACTTCAGATGGCAAGAGCAAAGGGGAATTACTGTTTCTTTAGGGCGAACATCAGCCGTGTTTTGGTGGTGTGTAGAACCAAATACATAAGATTTTATATTTTAGCTGACTTCTAGATATCATCTAGTCTAATTCAAGGAAGTTTGAATTCTAAGTAATAAGCAGAATACTAAAAAGTTTTACTGCTCTCAGGGACAACTAATAGTACTGTTGTCATTTTACTGGTAAATTTGGGGAGATTTTAATGTATTCTGAAAAAAAACAATAACCAGAAAAGCAGTTTAATCTCATTTTCTGAGGAGATAATGTTCCAAGTGATCCTCACAGTCCCAGAACCAGGAAACTCACTTGTGAAACTAATAGTTTTTCGGAAACACTGTTATATTTCAAAGAGGCAAAATGAGGAAAGATCAGCAGAAATAGAGACTAGACATAAGGAAGATGCCATTGGCCCCTATTGATACTGGGGTTATATTAGCTGAAATGCACAGATTTGCGACAGAATTGTAAATTCTGTGACTGCACAGAGGAAGGTGACATGTTACTTAGTGCCAGCGCTGGTTTGGCAGTGTCTATTCCACATCATCATGTGCACTCTCTCTGATGGTGCCCGGCGACAGGAGAAGGAACAACAGCCATAAACCAAAACAAAAGTTCCACATCAACCTCAGGAAGAACTTATTTGCATTGAGGGTGGCAGAGCACTGGAACAGGCTGCCCAGGGATGCTGCTCCCTTGCTGGAGACGTTCCAAACGCACCTGGACATATTCCTGTGTCACCTGCTCTGGTGACCCTGCCTTGGCAGAGGGATTGGACTGAGTGATCTCCGGAGGACCCTTCCAACACTAACAATGTTGTGATTCTGTGATCGACATAGTGACTAATGGAGAGATGTACTATGTCCTCCAAAAAACTTCCTTAGTACAGGATGGCTTCAAACATTGCACTGCTCCATGATGTCATAAAGTTGTTTTGCACCTGTGATACATAGAGGGAAAAAAAAGGGGACTAGCAGTAATGTGTTAGTAATCATGATTATTTACCTTGATGACCCAAGCAAAGAGTTTTTCTGCTCTTCCTTTTGTCTCCTCCTTCCTTTCAATGCTGTAGTCTTGTTATCTTGTATAATTTTTAAGGAATTGTATGCTACATGAAATATGAGAGCCAAAAAAACCAATGTAAAGACATATGTATTTAAAACATGAAATTTGCTTAAGATGACTAGGAGTGAGCACAACAGTTAATATAATGCTAATACATATTAGATGTTTCTGCCAAGCAGGTAAACTCTAATAGATTTGGTGAAATGCTTTGGAAGCCTTCCAGTACAATTTTTCACCTCAGCACACCTGTAATTCAAAGTACTGTTCTGAAGGCTGAGAGGATTTGGTATAATTATTTCTTACGTTATAGTGTCAAAACTATCAAACAAGCTGATGTGTAATCAAATATACTGAGCCTTTAAATCTAATGTTAAATAAAGTAAGATTTCCATTTTGTTCTTGGGAGTTAGCTTTAGGCCATCTATTATTGTACTTACGGGATAGTGGATGGTATTTTGTAAGGTAGCTGTCTTTTCACATAATCTATCTGAAAATACAGAAATGATTGTCCTACTATATCCTTCTATTAAATTGAATTTTGTTTTTACTTGAAATATCTGCAGATGTAATTTCTTGATAAATATATTTCCCATTTTACTGAATTTAAAGTGGCGTGTGAAATTTTTTTTTTTGAAGAATTTTGTTTAACAGCAAAAAATTGTAATGTCTTTTTTAGGACAATACAAAGAAGTTATTTTTGTGCATTAATTATTTCTGATACGTATCTGTGAAATGGCTGATTATTGTAGGTTTTGCAGAATTTGTTTTACAGGCCCATGTAATAAAAAGTGCTAATATTATGTGATGAAAGCGGTTGGGCAGTGTTAGAAGAAGTGGGAGCATATTATGAATAATCTTGCTAAGAATACTGAAGGAATCAAAAATCAGAACTTATTAGTTCACTGTATTGAACAAACCTTAGTGAATGGAAAGCAGATGGAAGGTTTAAGGTAAATCTGTCTAATCCAAATTTGGAGTGCTTCTTTTCAGTGTTGCATATAAAAAATTTTTTTTTCTTCAAAAAGTGGATATAAGGGTTAATGTAAAAATCTCAGCTAGATATATTTAGTGTGTTATTTTCAGCCATGAGAAGCTGATTTGAACAGAGCTTCAGCAATGACTGTTGTATACACTAGGTGGTGTTTCAGCCTTTCCTACAGAAATACACATCCTGATCCTGTGCCATGAGCACTTGGGATTCTAGTTTTGAACTAGTATTTAATGTTGGAGAGCAGATTTTTTCCCAATAATTTCCTTTTCAAATTGGCTATGTTCTTGTGTGGAGAACTGACACCCACAAATGGCAACACTGGTTGTTGTGTACAAAGTGTGCTCATGATTGTTGAACTTTTTAGGGAAGTGGTTAGGAGAGTTGCAAAAGGATGTAGTGGGTGGTGTGCCTACTTTGGATTTCTGATGTAAGGGATTAGTCCTTTCTAATTTCTGTTTTAGAAGGGAAAGTTCTGTGTTTTTTCCCCACAGGTTTGTCAAAATGCATGACTTGAGCATGCAGTCCACTCGTGTAGTCTTTGCTTCTCTGCAGTGCTGCCATCACAGTCCCAGTAAGTGCTCTGTCCTGGCAGGGACTTGACAGGGACAGGCCTGCTCTGCACGTGTGTGAGCTGCTGAGCACTCTGTCCCAGGCACCTGGGGGCAGAAGGACAAATCCTGTCCAGGAACATGCGATTTTCCCGTCTGTGCTGCTCCTATGACACCATCTTCCAAGTGTGTCTGTCGTTTAATTGAGAGGTCTACACTATAAACTACCAGTACTTTTTAAACTGTGAGAATGCTTCTACATGCTGCAAGAAGATGGGAAAGTCAATTCAGCCCAGTACTATCTGAGGGCTTGTAATTTTTGTGCTCACTGAAAGCACAAACATTTCTGTCTGTATGACAGTTACCATTCTTCTCACTGTGTGTGATTATTTGAAGCTAAAATTATGACTGTTAGGGTTAACACTATGAAATCCTGCATGTTGAAAGTACGTTGGAAATAAGACTTTATCAGAAGTGTTAGATGTAATTATCATTAAATGTCCCTAGAAAAGCAGAAAAGAAAATCTGCAAAATTCATAAATATATGCATTTTTCATGCCATGTGTCTGATTTTTTTTCAATCTGAAATAACCTAAGTAAATTTTTCAAGAATCAGGTTAGGTCAGGAGTACTCCTCCTGATTCTACTTTTAGAGGAGGAGATAGGGAATCATATTAATTCAGACGGAACTCTTATTCTGTTGGGTACAAGAGAATAATACTGATTATCTTGGAGTCTATTGTTTGGGGACAAAATGTGACTGTCAGCCAAGGACATAATTGCCCAAGTGTTTTGACTGTAGTATCTAGTTTTTGTGATAGTTTAACTTCTACTATAAGAAGTCAAAATAGCAAATCGGGGGGATTTTTCCTCATTGGCATTCAAGTTGTTATGTATTTGTATACTTACATAATTGTTTCAGATCTGGTTCTTTCATTGCTCTGACATATACACGGAAAGTTGGGAACTTCCTTCAGCTGTGTACAAACCTAGCAGAAATACTAAAGCCTTTTAATTGTGATTGATTAAAGACGGCAAAACCACTTCTGTCTTGGGTTCTGAAATTTCAGTTTTGTTTTTTCATGTACTTGCTAATTTAATTAGCAAAGGTAAAACAGGCGTGTTCTTAAATTGGTATTTGAATGATGGCCAGGCCTGAAGCATACACAGTTTCAACCTGCGAATGTCCTTTAAGGACATCTAAGAGCACGCTGCTGCTTAGGAAGTCTCTCTTTTTCACCCTTAGTGCTTTGATGGTTTCTTCTGTCTTGATGTAAGCAGACATGAGTTCTCATAGATTATATCAGCCCCATAAAAAGATAAGAAGGAAGTTTACCAGGATGGGACATACCATCATTAAATGGGCAAGTGATGCCTCCTTTTCCTGCCTCAGCCTACACAGTTTGTGAATGAGGTAGTTGGTGAGTTTAATTTGAGTATGAACTTTGCATCCAAGTAGCCTTCTATATGAAGCTCTCATGGAAAGATTTTTTTGGTAAGACTTGACTAGAGAGCATTGCCCAAATTATCTATTAGAAAACTGCCTGTAGAATAATAGCAAGATACAGATTGCAGCTACTGAAACCTTTTCTGGTGGACTTCACTGGATGTGTTGTGGAGGTAGAAACTACATCTTCCATGTGATTCCACAGAGCTGGCTGCGTTTAAAAGAATAATGAGCATTAATTTAAGTTTTTAATGTCCTGTACTGTAAACCATTGAAAAAAAGGCATCTTGCTGTAGTATTAGAACTGGAGACATGATAACTAAATTGAAGACTGAGTCTAGACATTCGAGGAACATGTAGTAAAAATGGTACAATTTTGTCTGTGAACTTAGAAAAAATATATAAAAAGAAGAAAAAGAAATCTGAGCTAAGGCTAAAGAAAATGATCACTAAGGAGCAAAGGATGAAACTTGCAGTGTATGAATGGTATCTACAATCCAAATTTTAGGATAACACAACAATCGGTTTGAATGTGCCAATGTGTTTATGACTGGTGTGTTGTATTTGATTAATTACATCCTGATTTATTCTCATATAACATAATAACTGAACATGAAATTAACTTACAGATAATTGGTGTTGTTGATTTCCTGCACTGCCATGTGATGAAGGTGATCAGATACAAAAAGTTTGCAAACAAGTACATTTTAGAATATTAAAAAAAAATCTCATTACAATATGTACAATCACACAACTGGGAAGCTGTAATAATTTTAATAATTTAGTAAGCATATAGTGAAAGCTAAATCTTGGCTGTGAATTGGAGAGACACACCACCTTATACATTGTATTGCCTTATTTATAAAATGGTTCTGATTTAAAATTGCTCTGAAAATAATGTCACTTCATGAAGTCAGCTTCTTCATATAAGCATAGGGTTATAAACCAACATAGAAGTAAATCAGCAGAGCATTTTGGAGAATTATAAATTACTTGTTTGCAACAGGAGAGGACCTTTTCCAAAGATCCTTACTCCTACTGAGAGAATTAAAATGGATTAAAAGTTTAATGATTTTTTAATTCATTTTTTCTATCATCTTCAAATGATAGTGTTAATTTTCAAAGCTTACATTTATTACCATTGGAATGTCAATATGTAGAACCTGTTCATTGATATTGCCGCTATCTGCTGTTTTTCCTTGTATTTCAAATAATGAAACAAAAAAAAAAAGACTAAAAGCATTTTTGTTTGTATTTTTTTCTAAAACAATTTCCTCCAAGGTTATACAGACATTTTTTATTGTATTGTAGATAAGATACTGTAATTTGAATAGAAAAATTTACAACCGTACTCTTTCTGCCTTTGGAAATGGCAACAGTCAGTTGATGTGTACTTGTAGAAAACATTGTATTTAGTGTTTACAAGCTAACAGATTTTACATTTAAATATGTCTGAACAGGTAATGTGGGTATGTAACTTGTGCCGAAAACAACAAGAAATCCTCACAAAATCAGGAGCCTGGTTCTATAACAGTGGATCACACGCACCACAGCAGCCTGACCAAGAAGGTGTTAGAGCTCTGAGGAACGAGGAAGCACCTCAAGAGAAAAAAGCAAAGCTGCAGGAGCATCCGCAGTACCAAGGACCACCAGGTGACATATCCACACAAGCTTTGGACAAAAGCAGACCTCAAGGGCTCACAAGGCAAGACTCAATTAAGAATGGTTCAGCAGTAAAGCATCAAGTAACAAGTGACACAACATTAGACAGGTAAGAAAGTGTTTAATTTTTATCCTGGTAAGACCTGCTGAATTTATGCTACAAATTTTATTTTTTCTTTTACGATGTTATTTTTATTCTGTAGCCTATAAAATATATATGGGGCATTTTGAAGCAGTACCTGAGAAGTCTTTTGTTGGTTTCAGATGGTCATAGCCAGTGTGCTCTTCATTCCTTCTCATTGAAAAAACCCTGGGACATGACAGTTGCAGTGTGACAGAGCTTGTCCATGTGCTTGCAACATTGTCTGTGCAGAATGTTACCATATTTCTTTTGTGGTCACTAACTTTATAACAAAGTTTTAGTAATCCAAAATAGGACTCAAAAGGCAGTTTAATGGAAGACAGTGTCTGTTCAGACAACTGAATTAAAACATCTGGTAGTACTTGGACTATATAGTACTGAAGATGGTGAAATCTTTATGTAATGACCTGAGCCTTTTCATGGTTTCTTGCTGTTAGTTACTGTCGTTATTAGTATGAACGTTTTTTCCTTCACTGGTTTATGTCAGTGTTACTTGCATTGTTTGAAACTGTGACTCTATCAATGCTAATGTAAGATCCATTTTATCCAGAGACTGGAGCTGGAACTTCCCTCCTTTTTTCTTGATGTGATTGTACCAAAAAGCACCAGAAAAGTCTCAACCTCTGGCTAGGTTTTACTGGAACACAAAAATAAAAATGGTTTCACTGAATGAATTTAATTTATTCCTAAACAACACCAGAATAGAACTTTAAATATGGTGGGAAGGGAAAGATGAGAGTGAGCTTGCTCAGGTGTTTCCATGGAAATGATACCCTCACATGCTCGAGAGAGACCTCCAACTGCCTTGGAATTTAGCAGCCAGAGCAGCATAATCTGGCAGCTTTCCTCTGCTGCTCAGATATGACCTCATTCTGTGAGCTTGAAACAAATTAGACACATACAGTATCTTTTACATTTAGTATAACTGAAATAGTTTTCGTTTATTCTCACCTCTTGTATTCCACCATATTTTATTTCCTATTTTGGTCTTATATGAAAATAAATTGAATGTAATTAATCTAACCTTTCTTTTTTAATTTATTCTGCCGTTGCCGTTTGGTCTGATTTCAGCTGATGGTTTCAGTACTTATCTGTCCTGAGTGCTTGTCAGTTGTATGTGTAGTCTCTGAGAAATACAGCTGGCACTCTAACTTGACACTAGGGAGCAGTAGAGACAGAGTCATTCTCTTGTGGTTCATTTTCTTCTCTTAATTTTGCCAGGAACTTGGTATCATACATAACGTGATAGTCAAAAAATCCAAGCCCTTGTTAACAGCAACAATTTAACTCTGAAAGTGTTTTTATATTATATGCATGCAGAAATACAGAAGGGGAGAGGGAGTGATATGTAAATAAATATATAATTCAGATATGCCAAATGCCTTTACCCTAGGTAGAGTTAGATGATAAACATGGACAGTATAAAGTAACATTTGCCAACAGGAAGAATGTAGACTTTGTGCCCGAAATCAGAACTATTTTGCTGATTGTGATCACTTCTATTCAATATATTGTTTAAGTCCAGATTGTTTTTCTAGTTTCTCTTCGTTTTATTTTGATAATAATACTGATATTTCCTAATTAATGTATACAAGTATGCTTAGAATATGATATGTATCATATGCTACTGAAGGATAGAGAGTCTTCTGAATAATTTTCTTCCCTAATGTTCCTCACATAGACTTTTTTTTCCTGGATCTGATGAAAAAGATTCCTCCATGATGCCCAGTCAAAGTCTTACTGGTCAAATGGGCTTTCAGAGGAGAATATCAACATATTGGAGAGAGGCTATCCCAGAATTCAAGGGTGGGGATAGGCTTTAACTTTGGATCTGTATATGCTGTGGTGCCACTGCTATTCTCATCAATAATACTGGGAAGACTTGCAATTTGTGTTGGTTTTGGCTGGGGTAGAGTTAATTTTCTTCTCAGTAACTGGTATAGCATTGTGTTTTGGATTTGTGCTGAGCACAGGGCTGATAATACAGAGATGGTTTTGCTACTGCTGAGCGGAGCTTACACAGAGCCAGGGCCTTTTCTGCTTCTCATACTGCCAAGCTGGTGAGGAAGTTGGGGGTGCTTGGAAGGTTGGGAGGAGACACAGCCTGGACAGGTGACCCAAATTGACCAAAGGGATAGGCCAGACCACATGACATCGCTATCAGTAATTAAAGTGGGGTGAAGAAGGAGGAAGGGGGCACATCTGGAGTGTTGGAGATTGGCTTCCCAAATAAGTGTTACACCTGCTGGGGCCCTACTGTCCTGGAGATGGCTGAACACCTACCTTCCCATGGGAAGCAGTTAATTAATTTCTTGTTTTGTTTTGCTTGTGTGAGTGGCTTTTGTTTTCCCTATTAAACTGTCTTTATCTCAAGTTTTGATTTTTCTGTCTTTTACCCTTCTGATTCTCTCCCCCGTCCTGCAGTCCTTTATACAATTGGGTTATTATGATTTGAATAGAAAGGTAAAATGTATTTTTTTGTCAAAGATTTTTTAACCTTTGCATCTTCCATGAATATTGCAGCAATCATTACTTAGTAGTTCTTTAAATCAAGTATCATATATCTTATCTTGGTCATCTGGAGACAAGCTGGTCACAGAGTAAAGGGCAACATTCACTCCTCGAATCTCAAGATCATCAATGTCCTTTCTGTCTCATGCCTTACAATGTCTTTTTTGGTTGTGCATTTTTGTTTTTCCATTTTTGAGTAGTAGTCGCCATAGTTCTTTTCCTGTTTTGTTTACTAGTATTATTCTTCATTAAAATTCTATTGTTTCAGCCATTAGACTAGTATTCTGTTTCTGTGATGTATGTGAGAGTTCCATTTGCAATTGATAGATCCCAAATTGTTTAGACAGATAGATAGGTAAATGATAATAGATCTTTGACTGATCTAAAAGTTGTTGCCTGAAAGAAACCTGGGATGATTTTGGATTGCACATTCTCCAAGGACAATTTTCTTTTATTGGATCAATTACAGAAAAACGTAAAATGTGAAAAAAATGTTCAGAAACAAGTTGTACTTACCAAGAGCAGAAGAGTTTTCCATTATTAATTTTTTTTCCTAGTTCATATAATAGAATCATAGAATGACTTAGATTGAAACCTTAAAATCATCTAGATCTAGCCCACCTGCCATGGGCAAGGACACCTTCCACTGGGCCAGCTTGCTCAAAGCTCCATCCACCCTGGCATTGAACACTTCCAGAGATGGGGCATCCACAGCTTTTCTGGACAACCTGTTCCAGTGCCTTACTACCCTCATAGTAAAGATTTTCTTCCTTATAGCTAGCCTAAATCTACCCTCTTTCATTTAAATTCCTCATGACAGTATTTGGAACTCTAGTATTTACAATGTGGACTATGGTGCTTTTCCTGCTTTTCATATAGTAAACCTATGGATAAGTCAGGGGCAGCAGGCACACATGTAGAATTCAGTAAATAACCATGGTGTATTTGACATTGTTTGAGGTGAGACTAATGTAATCTGTACCACATGGAGGCTGCATGCTAAACACAGTTGAACTGTAACCATATGCAGTGGTTTTCACAGACTTAACCTTGTGGCAAATTGTATGGATGCTGATATAGTGTAATGCTAGATTCCCTGAAAACTGCCAAATGATGTGAATCAAAGAAATAAAAAGTATTATTTTAAGTAATCCATGGTCTCAGAAGGCCCATTCTGAGGTTTGCTGAGCACAGATGGTAAATTTATGGCTGTAGTTCTTTAATTTGCAGATTCACGTTAGTTCTGCATTAGGCAAAGGGGTCCTATTTTATTTTATTTTTATCAGAAACTTTCATGTAGTCTATTGTTCCCTAGACCTACACTACTCATCATTCAATACATTGTGTTTTCTTTCTAGCAGGAAAATTATATGAACTGACATAATCTTTTTTTTTTCCATAGTGCTGGTACGAAGCCTTTTCACTTGTTCTGTTTGCCTGAATTGTTAGATCTTTAGGTGCTTTTGCCATACTTGACTTGTAAAACAATTATTTTTCTTAGTCTTAGTAGGATCCATTGTAAAGCCCTTTCAGGAATTTTCTACATATGAACCCAGAGTTTTAAACTGTAAATATTATGTGACATTCCAGAGGTGTTGCTTCACAAACCTTTATTCTGTATACATAGCTCTCTCAAAGTAGGAAACGACACATGCATCTTCCCAAAGCAAGGTTATGATGACACAACTATTAATATGTATCTGAAATGATTGTATGTAGTTCAGGTAGATGTAAATTATTCAGGGTTTAAAAAAATTATTATTATTTTCCCTAATCCATATTATATGAATCCAAAATGCTTTTCAAAATTTGAAAATTATAACTTCAATTTAACAATATGTATTTGTCATGCCTTAGTGTGAGAAAAACATCATCAAGGATATTTTTCATGAGATTCAATGAGAAAAAGAAAGTGAAAATATTGTGAGAAAGTTCATTTTTTTTGTGTCATGAGTCAATTTATACTTGCTACATCTATCAGAGGGTGAGCCATGTCACAAAAAGAGAATTGGTTCTTGGTATCAGAAAAGATCATGATCTGTAAGCTCATGATTTGAAGCAAGACTAATAAATAAAGCTGCCTGAACCCTTTTCAGATTAACTGTAAGGATATGAGATTAAATCATACAAACCAGAATGAAAACAACAAACTGAGAGAGTGAGCAGCTGCAGAGTTGCACAACAGCAGTATTTATTTTCCAGGCCAACAGACACAGTTAAGATATATCCTACTTCCCTCTTCCTTGCCTTCTCTTTTCAGAGATACATATGTATTTAGGGTTTGTTTTCTATCAACCCTCTTATTTCAGAAAAAAAGAGGATTTTTATGGTGGTTTCCACACACTGTTTAGTGGACTTGAAGATTGCATTTTATTCTGAGTAAGAAATGCAAACAAAAGTTGAGGCTACTTGGGTCTGAAGATGCAGGATTTGTGCATGGACAATTTATGAAATGTGTCCGTGTGCTTTCCACATATAAAGGCTTTATTCTATTGTGCTACCAAAGGCAGTAGCATGCAAGTTGTTTCTTGTGTCCCTTTGCTTCTGTTCTTGGAGGGAATGCCAGTATGGCAGCATAGGCTCTGTCTTTTGGGACTGCAGCTGGGGATTTCAGGGTGTGAACAGAGAGGGAAAAGAAAGACCAAAATAAGAGAGAAAAGGAGGGGAAAGGAAAAAGCAGGCATAAGTGAGATGAGAAACATGAAAGAGCAGCATGAATTAAAAAATGAAAATGTGTGTCCATCTGTTTCATATTTATATCTTTTTAAAATGAGTCTAATTTTTAGATCACAGACAGCTGACACTGAGAACAGCACTGATGGTAGTTTATTGCAATTTAAAATATGACAGTGTAACATTAAAGAGGCAGTCGATTACTTTTCTTTTGGAAAGGCTGAAAACTGGCCATTTATCAAGATTATAACTATTTGTCTTCTTCAACACTTGTGAAACATTACTGCAGTGCAACCTCTGATTTTGATTGTTTCTATTTCTGAGTACCTGAGTTGATAGATTGCTAGGCCAGATGTCTTAAAAAGCCTTTTCTTGTACCTGTGGAGACTAAGCATTTTTGTAAGCAAAGTATTTTACTTGATTCTCAAGTAGAATAGAAGCATTTTAACTTTTTTCTATTTTTTTTACCTGCTGATCTATTTAAAGACAGTAAGAAATATTAAAATTATTGTATAGAGACAGTATTTAAAATACGTGTGTTGGTATTGAAGTGTCAGACTGATAAAGCTGTGTGCAGATTTGTTCATGCTCAGAAGTATCCATCAAGGAGAACAGGGTCTCTAAACGTTTTAGAATTTTTTATGTAAGACATAAAAAATTACGACTTTTTTTTTTTTAACATTGTTGACCACCACAGTAGCAAACCCCTCACAAATGTTGAGAAAGCGTAATTATATTCTTTCACTTCATGAATAAATCTAATACTCCCTACAAGAATTTTGCAGGTTGAGTTTAAAATTAAATCACAATTCTTTTCCATGCATGACTGCAAAGAGCTCACAGTGACTTTCCTTGATGCTAGAATAGAATGCAAAGGGTTTTTTAGAGGTACCTTACAGTATTTTTAAGATATTAACTAAAAATGTAAGTGTTACAGGATTTGAACTGAATATGAATAAGGTTTTATATTCATCTTCCTACTCCCATTTCAGCATTTTTTACCACTGTAATAGTCCTTGGAGCTATAAAGTAAACCCAGTGTCAATCTGAAAACTAGTCTCAGTAGTTTGACTTTGGTTTCTTGAGCTTTCATTTCATTGTATGCTTTCTATGATTCTTGAAATAATAGCTTAGAACAAATAAATTAGTTTCTTCTTCATGGACCTGTTCTTTTAATTATTTAATTCATCTGCACATAGGATTAAGGGTATGGATCAGCATTTCATGGCTGTTCCAGTTTTCAGGTAGAAACCGAAGTTAAGTTTATCTGCTGTCTCAATCTCAAATGACATTAAAAAATAATCTAATAATGGCCACAGGAAGCAATAGAAATTTATGGGAAGGCAGCCAGAGAAAATGCGGTATTTAATTATTGAGAAGTACCTTGGGTCCAAGAAAGTCAGAAATCCTTCAGTGCAGAATTTTTAATGAAATAATTAGACACTTATGACAAAGATTAAACTACACTTGCTTATGAGGATGAGTAAGAACTTTGACATCATTTGTAATGCAGGGTCTCTGTAAAGAGTTCCTGAATGATATTTACATTGGATATTAACAGTCCAGACTACCTATAGTGGGTAGACTTATTTTTCTATCTCTCATTAATAGGTTGCCATGAGTTTTAGCATATGCATTCTACTCTAATTTCTGGAAAAAGAGGTGGAACTTTTCTCTCCATTACCTTTGCAGAACTGTCTGTCTTCTGAGAAATGAAACTCCTTGTGCAGTTCTCTTTGTCTCCTAATGTTGGTTTTGTGGATCTCATACTCACATGAGCAGTGTCAAGGCTAACACAACGTTCAGGACATGCAGCCACTCTGTGACTTCCCTGTGGTTTTTCTGAGCTGTGCGTTGCTTCCCTCCCTCCCCTTCTATTTTCTCTAACTGATCATGTTATATTAAAAGATACCTTTTACTGTTATTTTAAGGTCTGTCTTTGTCTAGCTGTAGAACCTGTATCGAGTAGCATTGGGACTCTGACCAATGGTAGATACAATTTGGGATCCTTTTTTTTAGAGAAAACTAATCTGTTTGGAGAGGAGAGAAAGAGAAGAGGAAAATTCTCTGTCTGTAGCAGAAGTAAACTTAATAAAACTGCCATAAACTTAGTCTAAAACTGCCATGTTCCGTGTCAAACACTAGAGTGTTTTAATTAAGCACATAAAAAAGATTTAATTCCAGCTTTAAGTGACAGTCTGAACTCAGCTGCAATAATTCTCTGCAGTGAGCTAATCTCATGTTGATTTTAGGGAATTTCATTTTCACAATTTGCAGTAGAGTGCCTGTTCAAAAATAATTCCATTGCAACATGATGTTTGTATTTTGCTTACTGTTACTGTTTTTTTTTTCCCTCAATTATTCATATTTGTTGCATGCTGCTTACTGAAAACTATGACTTACGAGTTGACTTTTCCCAATATTATGTAGAATAAACTCAGGAAGTCTGGATAATCAGTGTCAATATTTGGTTTCTTTGTAGTGCAATTTGGCCTTTCATTGCAATGTTAGGTTTCTGTATAGCACAGTTGTGTCTTTATCTGTGTTAAAGAAACGTTAAGAGCCTAAATCTGTAAGCATAGATAGCATTTGTATCAGAATATTGAACATTTTCATTAAGTACTGAGTCCAGGTAGCATTTATGAAACTAAATGTAGTTTTGCTTTTAACTAAATTGATCCTGTCAAACAGCAATATCAGGAAAAATTGCGAAAGTAACATTTTAAAATTTTTTTTAAAACTTGATGAGGCCAATACCTTTCTGGGTTGGGCATGTCTTCTTGAAGTGCAGTTTTGTTGGCCTTGCATAAACTTCAATGTTGGAGCTCACCGTGTGCTCATAATCCTTAGTTGTACTGTCCTCTGTTCTTTGAGGCTAAGTTGTCTTCAGAAGTACAAACAACAGAGTTTTTAAAATTTCATATTAAAAAAAAAATGGTGTGTGAAGGTGAATAAGATACATCTGTGGGCTGCAGCTGAAGGAAATTTCTAACATTTAGTAAAGAACTTCACTAAGTCAAGTTTACTGTTTCTAGCAGCCAAATGATTCTGGAATCTGCAGGAAGCAATTCAGTCAGTGGCCTTTTGTTTTCATACTTTTTACCATAGGTTTATAGACTGAATTATAACAAAAAATTGAGACTGCATAGTTGTTACTCGTGCAAGTTCTTTCTTTCACTCTTCCTTTGTGTCTTTAGAAGTCACAAATGGTAAAGAAATCACTTCTATAGTGCAATTTGGTTGTCACATCTTTTACATAGTAAGATAAAAAGTTTAGTAATTGTCAATCTATTTTATTACGTTGGTTTTGAGGAAAAAATGTAGAAAACCCAGAAGAATGTATTAGTACCAGGGTGACCATATTTTCACAATTAAAAGTTACATTATTAAGCAATACAGTTTTGTTTTCTACCTTGCCTTTAGCATAATTATTCTGTTTCTTTTTCTGCCTCTTCTTCAAGACAAATTGTTTAATCCCTTTGCCTACTCTGCAATATCCTTATCGAATTATTTATTTATTTAATTATTTTATTATCTCATTTATTTTGTGTATCACTATTTCTTTGTCACTGGTGTGAGAAACAAAACCAAAGTCTGGCTAGACATTGAAAATGCTTTCAAAGATACATCCAGATCTTTTTTCACTTAACACAGACATTCTTTTCTCCTGTAAGCCAGTTCTTTTACTTTCCCCTTGCTGTAGTTCACTTCTGTTCGTCACTTTACAACCAACAATTCTGCAACTATTCCTGAGTGTCCTTTTAGTTTTGTGATGAAGTAATAGGACACTTCTTTCCCAGGCTTTGAGAAATCTTAATTTTTTGCCTTTCAGAAAAAGCAGACCTCTCTACATTCTTTACTAACCAGAACGAAGACAGCCACAGACATTTTAAACGAATATTCCAGCAAAGTAGTGCAGTACAATGTCATTTCAAGTTAAGCAGAAAATGTAGGTGACCTGAAGTCAGTGAGTCTTAAAGTGGAGTTTTAAAATCCAAGGTAATATCTCTATGTGACATGCAGTGGGTTGTGTGTATATGCATCTTGTTCTGACTTCCTGCACTATGCAGCACTGTGCCCTGTAATCATGCCTTGGTGTTTTTAGAAAATGACATCAGCAAGTGCCCAGTTCTGCAGCACTGAGCTTCCTGAAAATGCTATTAGGAACCTCAGTAAGTGTATCATCTTCATAGAATATCAAGAGGTTAAGTTGCTCCAAACACAGTTTTCCAAATTTCTGGTCCAGTGTTTTGTCAGCTGGTATCATATGCTTGAATTGGTCCCTAGATGTAATTTATCTGCCAAAGTAAGTTTCTATTATGCAGCTTGTAATAGGATGAAGCACAAACTTTGCTGCAAAAAACCCATTTTCTTTGGTAAAAAAAAAAAACGGCAAAGACAAGAGTCTTTATGATAATGTTGTGATAGAAAGCAATGCATTTTAGCTGCAAGAGAATACATTTGTAATGACTTTGTGAAAATGCTGGACTTTAAGTGACTTCTTGGTGATCACTTAAAAAAATTTTAAAAATGCCCATCAAGGCAGAGGAGATTAAAGCAAAAAACCCCATCTGATTTGCATTATAATTCCAAATAAATTGGGAAACTTCAAGAAGATGTTGCATTCTAGAGTTCCAGATCAGCGCACAAACCTGATTTTTTATTTCAAGAGATAGATTAATTTTAATTGAATCTTTTTGACTCTGGCATGAGGTGCTGGGCTGACAAAAATTGACCTGCTTCAGTTGTAATCTTTGTGCTCCAGTTAGAACTGTGAAAAATATTTAAGCTGGAAGTAGAATCATAATTAGTTCAACAACCTCAACTCTTGAATATACTGACAACTCAACATTTATTTCAGCAATTCCACCTCCTCAGTAGGATGAGATAATTGCATTGTATTCCTAAAATGGATGTGTAGTGATTAATCTTCCTGTACCACTCATTAATAGGGTCTAGAACAAAGAGGTATTCTTGAAAGAAACCAAATTTAACTTGGATATGCATTTCTTATAAAACAGTGTATATTTTGGGTACTTTGCCTGTCTCATATCTCAAGTAAATGCAATGAAGACTGAAGAATTTGCTTTCATTTACGAAATATATATAAATATTTGAAGCCAGAAATTTGATCTTCTGAATCAGGTAGAACTGAAATAAAGAATAATTTAATTTCTACTCAGAGGATTTTTTTTTAATGCAGAAATTCTTTCCAAAATTAGAATATCATTTAGAAAGACCCCGTAAACCAGAATGAGAAGGAAAAGAGGAAGAGATGTCACATAAATAATGGAAAAGGGAGGAATATTTTGTAGATGGGACTCAGTCAAAAAAACCTCTGGACGTTTGGATATTAAGGGCAATACTAACAGTGTCTCAACTGCTGAAAAAACTTGTTTTGGATGGTGATAGGCTACATTGCAGTAATGACTGATGCACTGACATAGATCTGGGTCATTTTTACCTACTTTTCTTCTTTGCTCCTCCTTCAAGTAATTAAGAGTGTTTATAAGAATGTGTATGTCCTTTTGGTAGATATTCCCAAAAGCTGTCAGTTGTTTTCAGCGTTAAGCCTGGTGAAGGCAACCAAACCAGGAGATTTTGCTCAAGACAAGGATTTTAAATTTCACTTTCTATGTGGCATACAGATATTTCTTTCAGAAGCATTTTTTTTCTCTCTGACAGTGAGATTTATTTAAAAATTTATTCTGTGGTATGTCACCAAGTATCATAAAGCCTTACAACAGTCAGTTATGAAATTAACCTTAACTCCCTTCCCAAATGGCCAATTCTGCCTCTATTCCACTAATATAGAACTCCTGTATTAAATGAAAATATTCCCAAAGTAAAATATTTACATAGCCTTAATGCTTATAAAACCCAGACTTCATGACACTGTCAAAGGAAATGAATTCCAGAGGTGTATGATCATCAGGAAAATATTCTTCTGGTATTCCAATCAGATGAATATAGGAGTAACCCAGGAGATCATAAATCTCATAATGACAGGAAAGGAAGATAAATTAGTCTCTTTGAACTCATCCCCAAGATATGGAAAGCTAAAATTTTTATCCAGCGTACTGAACAGCAGAAATTAATAAACAATCCATAGATGTGTTGTCATAGCTTCTGTTTCACTAAATGAAAAGACCGATCTTAATCTTACTGTCATTTGGACAATGATCTATCTTTTATTTCGCATGTATATTAGTCTTTGTTTCCATCACGGGTCACCTGGACACCTTGATACCCAACACAAGTTTGGACCTTTAAGGTCCAAATCAGTCATCTGAAAGTAGAGATACAGCAATAAATCTCAAGGTATTTTCCAAATGACTAAAAGTAATTTCTAAAATTAATTAAACTCCCAAATTCACTGTGAATGAGAGCCAAGTTCTGCAATGTATAACCACCATGGATTTCAAGATCAATGTAACTGTTTCTTTCTTTACATAACAAGGAACTTTATGACCAGCCTGCATTTGTGTAAGGGAGCTCATAACTGTGGTAACTGTGTATTTCATGAAGAAAAACATTATCTCTTTATCTGAGTGTGTATATTGGAATAATTTCTGTGCTGGGTGCATTTACATTGTTGGTAATCATAATTGGATTTATTTTTTCTGACTGTTTGCTTTCTTAAATTTCTATAACTTGGAAAGTAAGGGATCTAAGTACATACTGCCTGTGAACACTGAGAAAATCAGCTTACACCTTGAATACACCATCCTGAGACAAAGAGTAAAGACAGATATCTGCAAACTGCTCATGAGTGTATTTTCATCTTCTGTTATTAGTATTTTATATTATTAATCATGCATAATGCTTTGTTAGAAATATTTTAAATCACTTTTTGTGTTTCTGAAAGGTGAAAAATTAGAACTTTTTATGAAAGTGAAGAATTAAAATCTCTTCTGTAGCAGATGAAGTTTTCAGTGCATTGTTTCAAAAATCAATCAAATCTCTGTTCTAGGCCAGCAGTCTCAATAGTGAGACACATCTCGTTGGTGAACCATCCAGAACTGCAAATGAGGCATAAAGCAGGATTCATGTACTGTAATGAGGTGCAAAGAAATATCAATTGATTGTAAGTCAGCTGAAGGTAAAATTGGTTGGAATATAGTATTCTAAAGTACACGTTCTGCAAGGTGCAGCATCTACTGAATATTGAGCCTTTTGTATAAGTGTGTATTATACATACTTCTCCTTCAACCATCTGTAACAGCTTTCTGTTCCTATTGGGTAAAGCAACTATTCCTACAGCCAGGGGAATGAAATCTCAGCTAGATATTTTCTAACTCTGATTGCGTGATTCTTCCCCCTGAATAGTACTTTAATACTTTTAGAAATATTATTCATGTATTATATACCACATGTATGAATATGGGCAAATGTGTATATTCATACTAAAAGGTTGGGATGCCTAGCCATTTCAGTAAACTATCAGAACTCTGAAGAAAGAAGAGAACTGATGATGGGATCATTATATGACCCGGAGTTTCCAGAAATTTGTTTTGTGGAGATGTATTTCTCCTGTAGGTAGCTGACCAGTCCTACAGACATGAAACAAAATTAGTAGCATGTATGAATTATTTTAGTACAAAATAGAATCATGCTCTTGCGGGTTGAAGAATTAATTTTTACATTTTTTAGAAAAATTTTTTTTTTTTTTTTTTTGGTTTGCCAAATGATTTCTGCCTCAGTAGCTCTTTATATAAATTATGTTTTACATCAGGATAGTATTGTAAAAACACCATATCCCTAGATTTTAAAGCTTCTTTTTTATATGTGATGTCTGCCATCAATAGGAGTTTTGCTAGAAACCATGAAGATCCCTAGAATACCTGTGTTATGTGTGGGGAAAATGCACAAGTAAGAAAAAGGGAGAGAATGCACACACCTGGACTTTCTTCTGTTATGGTGTCAGAACACAGCTAAGGTAGGAACTGGAAAGTATTCTCAAATCTAGCAATAGAAATACAAATAGAGATTTATATTCCTACCTCCTAAATGAAGTAATTAGACAAGCATAAGAACACTTCATTAAACCTATTTTTGGGCACTCTTGCAATTTTGGGTCACATGATTTTTTCCCACCACATGTTCCTCTTTCTGTCTGTATTAATTACACAGGAAGAAAAACATGGCTAGCCTACTAAACTGCACTCCTTAGTCATCCACATTTAGGTAGGATGAATCTGGGTGTCTTTGTTATTAAGGTCAAGCAACCTAAATTCAACCTCTGAATTTGCCTAAAATCAGTCACATCTTGATTTTTAAGCATAGGCTTCCCTAAGCAAAGAATACTTAGAAATGCCCAGACCTGGCAAGTAAGGCAGAACTGGGCACTGGAGTTTTTTGCAGACCAAGCAAGTTGTATATGTTGTGTAATATTCAGAAGCATGAGAAGGACAAAGATAGGGGAAATAATTAAAATTAAACATTTCATGTAATTATTTTCAACTGTTCTATGCCTTGTCACATTTAAATAAAATTTCCCATATTGCCTTTCAGCTAATGTATTAAAGAGAATTCCGCAGAGAGGTTTGAGGAGCCATAATCTATATTGAGCTAAGGAAATTAACCAATAAGTCAAAGTTATTCATGTTGAAGGTATCTTAAAAATAATTATACTGGGAGGTATACCCAGTTCTGAGGCATACTTACTGATTCATTTTAAGAATTAGTACTGTTGTGGTATAGTCTATCATAATTAATAACAAAGGTTTTGAAAGTCTAATTTTTCTATTTCCCTTGTCTAATTTGTTTGGTTTTTTCCTCTCTCTTACTCATCCTGAAATGTGCAATTTGTGTGGTCAGTGCCAGTTTTTCTATGTGTCCATACCAGGCCTAACAGTAGGATTTCCCAAGTGAACATATGGCACATTTCCTAGTAGCTGTGTAAGGAACAAAGTCAGACCTACCATTGTGTTATCTGAGTTTTAAAAAATGTAGAATTATTTTATCAGTAGAAGTATTTATTGTAAGTCCTCTGGCATTTAATTTTCAAAAGGCTTCATTTTGTCCTTTCATAGATTTAGAATTTCATTAAACAGAAACTGATTAAAAAAATAAGATCTCAACTTCCAAATAATTTATTTGTAATAAACATTCTTTCCTAACTAATAAATATGCACACAAAATCTCATGTTTAACTTGCTTGCCCCTTTTTAGAAAGCTTTAAAGCCATACTGATCAGTGGATCAAGACTAATTCTTTCACTTACTTAGACCATGATGAGGTGCAGGGAAACAGAACTCAGCATACCTAATTAAGGACAGTCGGCCCTTTTCTGCTTAGGAAGTCCAAAGCTGCTCTGGAATTTCCCATCAAGACTTGGCCTTTTGGGCCGTTCTGTACTCGACTTTCTTGGGAATCTATACATGTCAAGGTTAGTTTTGTCATTCATTAAAAAGGAGACGGTTGCTTGCCTGTCTTTCCCTGTGTGTTGATAAAATTAGTAATGAGAATTTTCAGAGATGGGAATATCCAGATACCTGTAAAGGTGCTAAAGGTAAACTAACAGCATATCTTTGTATTCTATCCTCAATGCAAGTAGATTAATCAGAGCATCCTCTTGAACATCTTGAGTATTGTTGTGCTTCTGGGTGAGTTCGTGACTGAGGAACAGTGCACAGACTGCTTTCACTGGCACTAGAGCAGTTCCAATATTTGGAAACGTGCTAGAGGCATAGTGTTGAACTGCGCTTTTGGGCCTTAATCCAAAGACTGTTGGCATGCAGTGTTATCCCTGATTTCACTGGAATTAGGCTACTTAGACAGTTGATGCTACCAGGAATGTAGCTCAACAGACTTTGGAACAGCAAAGTTCTGGTATCCTAAACACAGCAAGTAAGAGAAGGACTTGCGGTCGACACCTCTTGTGTGGACCACTGACATTACTCTTACCTGCAACCTTAATCAGATCACTTAAGCTTCATATCCTAAAGTATTTGATAGATAACACACTTACAAGGTTTGTGGTAATTAATGGATCTTTTGAAGCTCATTCTAAGGATAAATTATTATTATTTTGTTGTTTGGTATTACTACTGGTGGAAGAAGAGATAAACTTTTGTGAGTCCTTTGTGCATGGGATAACAACAAGTCCAATAGAAACTCAAGAATGAGGTAGTTAAATACAACAGGGAGGCAGTTCCATGAGCTCCAGAATCAGTATAGCTTTAATGGAGCCTATATCTATAATAACATCTCATGTTTTTTATCCTATTTCTTCTGTGATGTGGTGGAGGATCATAATAACTTAAGTATCTTTTCTTATCACTTTTGGTAATTTTGTCAAAGTTCAGATGGCAGCAATGTGGCTGTTTCTGACCATACTCTGACTGTCTTTCTGCTATGAAAGTCAATTGGTAATGGCTCTCAGTTCTACGCACTCTTCCTCTGTGCACACTGACTTGGGTCTTTCTCCTCCTATGATGATACTAGTTTACACAGAGCTTGCTGGAATTTAACTGCATAAATACTTATGACCTATGAAATTATCCAGTCTCCTCAAGCATATTAATCATGATGATAGATGGTAATATGGGGCAAAAAATGGATAAACAGACTGTCCAGGTTTCTAAGTCTCATATATTGGCTTAAACTGTGTAACTTATACTAAAGGGAGAGTACAGATTACAATTAAATGGCTACATGGGAAAAAGATGAAGGAGGACACAGAAAAAAATTAAATTAATATAGATGGAATGCCTCAAAAATTAAAGAAAAGAAGACACGTGAAGATACTGAGAATAAAATACAAGAAAGAAAAAACAATACTGGATGGTGCAAGATGAGAATGAATTTACTTTCTTTTGCATTACTATACTTTGGTAGTGGATATTTTCTGTGGCAAGGTTTGGTCTCTTAGCTGGAATTTCAATATCTTCCATTGTAGATCTGTGACCTGACTACCAAGGATTAAAATCAGTATCACTTTTCCATTCTCAATTAATGTTTAACTCAGTGAATTAAATAGTTCTTTCAATATTTAATTATTTTACGGGAGAGAGAACAGCATCAACAGCAAAGACAAATTCCCTTTGGAATAACCAAGGAGGTGTTGATAGGAACTTTGTGGACATATTTTAGGAAGCCAGAAGAGAAACACGGGACTCAGTTTTCCATTGTTCCTAACACTGTTCTAACTGACAAGAAGAATGGTGCACTTTGAATGACTATTCAGGCGCCAGTGCAACAAGAGGATTAATTTTTGCCATTCTTGGATGGAGACTGATGCTTCCCTGTAGCCTGGATTTAGGTACTTTTATCCTTTTGGGGTTGAGGCTTTATCTGTATCCCTCTCTTTATTATTTTCTATATTAGGTATTCAGAATACTGGCATCTATGACTCCTATCATTATGTGTTTAAATGTACAGTTGTAGATTTCACATTAGTTGCTAAACTTCTCTTGTGAAATGGAACCTTTGAACACTGATCTGATGAAATACGAATGAGTGTTTGATTTATCCCAAAAGAAATTCTGGTTGCATTTCCTTTGCAGTAGTGAAGTGAAATGTCCATCCTTGAATGGACTTGCCATTAGTTCTTAAAATGATGTCCCACCTTGGAGCATCAGTTTGCTAATCTGACCCAAAATGTCTTACAAACAGTAATAATATAACACTATCTAATGTGTGAGGCCACGGTTGATAACTAACCTGTCTGAAAAGAATTTGTTCAGATTTTTTTTCTTTTCATAATGAATGTCAGTCAGAAACTTTTAATCATATTTAACGAAATGCTTTCATAAGGGCATATTGGAGAGCAGTGATGCTGCATTACAGGTGTTTATGTGCTGTTAATTACACAATTTTATTTAGCATCTAGGTGAAAAAAAAAGTAGAGGTTAGACTTTTATCCCACTTTTATCCCCAAACTTTGAGTCAGCTCTACCATTTTGTTTTGTGTTTCCATCAAACTATACTTATGTACTATCCAGTAGGTTAGAATGGAATTGAATCCAAAATTGAACTTGATAGTATCTTTTATCCTGGAAAAAAATCTTTGCCTTATGAGCTGTAATGTATAGCTTGAATAAGGTTGTATGACTTTAACTTGTTTAAGCTACAATATCCTGTGAAATCTTTTTTATATGCCTATAATGTGATGCATGTAAATAATGTTTGAGATAACATATTTGTAGATACTGTCAAATTTTATATAATAGATTTACCTTTCTGAAATCTAGAATCAATTCAAGGAAGTGTAATCTTATGTTTGAAACAGAAATATTTTATATAAATTGAAAAATATCCATTTTTTGTAGTTTTCTAGAATAACTCTTTTTCCTAAAAACTTGTAGCTGGTGGGTGTTTATTAAGATTCAGTTTGGCTACAGAGAGAGGTATCTGTATGGACCTCAGTGTAGCCTGGCTTAATGGATACAATGCTGCTTTCCCAGGCTTGTCTTTTCATTTTGTAATAGGCTGTCAGCCATGTCAAGTAGTTGCTGTGACTATCTGGTACTCGTTTTCCTCATTCTGTGCAATATCTTTAAAGTATTTGGTCTTCATTCCGATGAAATCTTTTATAAAATTGGTGTAAAAATGAAAATTATTTTTATTAAACCATAAATAGCAAGAGTGTGTAGATATATATTTTTGTAAGTATAAATACACAAAATACTATAATAAAGATCACTGTAAAATTATTTTAATGAGGCCCTCAAGGGATAGGAAATGCTAGAAACACAAGTGCTTGAGCAGTGCTTGGCTTACCTGGGTGTTCGCAAAATAAGCCTGTGCATGTAGGACCTCTTTTTATTCTAATGTGCATGTTGGAAAGTGTGGAGTGAGTGACCTGGAGAACAGAAAAGGAGACCTCCAGTTAAATATCAAATAGGGAAAAAAGTAATAACTGTCTTTCCCAACATTCTTACATGAAGCTTTTAATTTGGGAATGCTGAGGGTATAATTTCCTGAATCTTAGAAATTGCACTAAATCACTGCCCTTCATAGCAGGAATTTTTTTAGTGTAACAAATAATGACACATTTGAAGATCCACAGCAGCATTGACATAAGGCAACTAGTACCTGAACTATTTTGTTCTCAAACAATGTCAATGTGGAGGAAATACGTTTTATGTGTAGTTCCCCTGACTTGTTTGATTGTCAGTTCCATTCTGGTTCTCAAAGGATGGGTGCTTCAGTGGGTAGAGCCTACTCTGCTCATGCTTCTTCATTCCATTGCCTTCAGCCTCTTCTTGTTAGGTCTCCTTACTTCCTTGATTCTTCTCAGATGAATGATGAAATTTTGGAAAAAGTGGAAGTATCTAAAAAGAGATCTTAGTAGGAAGTCCACACAATAGGGTCAATATGATACCATAGGCCACCTAGTAAATACAGGAAGGAATTGGTTATTGGCTAAGGGTCTCATTAGAAGAGTCAGGAAAGAAAGGCAATTCTGTACTATTCATTTTTTGAAAAAAAATCCACAGTAAATTCAATTTTGATGAAAATTCCAGATGTCTAAAAAAATATGTATTTCCACAAACCTCATTTCATGATAGTTGAATTTTCTGCTAGTAGCAACTGTGAAGTATTTGCCTTTAAATGTATTCTTTTACTTTTGTTTTCCCTATGAAACATTTTACATGCATGAATATCTGCAGAATTCTCTTTATTCCTTACCCCAAAATTAAATTAAGAAGTTAAAAGTTTTAAATATGTGTCTTTTGTCAGTAGTTTTAGAACAATCTTAAAAAAAAAAAGTATGCCATAACTTCTATTTTAAATATCTGAGAGTGCGACATAGAAAGGTGAATGTCAAATGTTCAGAAATTGGTTGCAACTACAGGAGAATTTAGACTCTGAGGACCATTCATAAGGCATACAACAAAATGGTGATGTACTTGAAATATATGATAAAATATTGGTCTTGTACCTACTCCATGGTCATGTCTCTGAACTGTTAAGTGGTGCATATTATACCGATTGGAATGTTTTGAATACTTTGTGACAAGATGATTCTGTTTCTTGGAGCAGATAAGAAAATTCTGGGGTTTTTGATGGAATTAATGTAAAGGCAAATTTTCTTATATTGCAAACATGAATTCTCTGTCATATAGGTAAGGTGGTTACCAAGTATTACTTTTTCATTTTATTATAGCAAGATAGCCACAAATACCCATCGATTCCTACTTCAGGATCTCAAAAGTTACTGGCTTTGACAGACATATAGTCTATTACTTTTCATCACAAATTGTAATGCATTGCTCAAATATAATTGCTTCCATAACGCACAGCATGCTATCTATAGACATAAAAACAGGTATTAAAAACTATTTTGGGTAGTACTTTGTAGGGTTTCACATGAGTTTTGTCAACAGATTTACTAGCAAATATTTTCATGATTTTTTTTTCCTAATATTTGACATGGGTGGTAGTAGGGAGTTGTATATATCTCTTTTGCAGTGGCCAGGAGATAAATTTGTTCCTATTTTGTTTCTCTATATTTTTCTTTTAAAATCTGTGGTATAGCTGCTGTCTTTCTGGCCAAAGAAGTCTGGATGACTTCTTCCTTCTGAGCACATCAACATACTTTAATAAGCTGGAAAGATGCTTATTCTCACATCATCTGAGATTCAAATTGCTTTCACTGGAAGAGCTTTAATAATGGCCCTCATTTTATGTTGGTTTATTTGGAGATTTTGTAAGATTTTTGTAATTAGTGCTAAGATGTTAAAAGCTGTGGATAGAAAATGAGATATTATGAAGAAAATCTTTTTAGTTGTTATTTTTCAATTTGACAGTGATAAAATATTTTCTGTACAGTTATGTAATGTCATCCTCTGGCACAAGCATTGAAAGAAAAGAGGAAAAAATGTATTTTAGTCAAGGATACTTATTTTCTGTACATATAATGGTGTTCACAGTGCCTATTATGTTGCAAAAATCTCACTGTGTTCCATTAGAAGACTGATTCTGCTTCTTGCTCTTTGACATCCTATACTTATGTGTGCCAGTACACAGGCTTTTAAGACAGTGGGTTTTCCTGGAAGTAGACAGGTTTGGAGCACCCTAAGAAGTGATTGATTTGTCTCGGTTCTATCATGGCTGATTCAGTGCAATAAACTTTTAAAAGGTACTGGAGACTTCTCATTTTGAAATGCAGTGCTTATATAAAATGCAGCCATTCCTTTCAATAATTGTTCAGTTTTCCATAGTAAATCATTGCCTTGATGCTGCATGTGCAGTCCCTGGCAGCGTGGTTACATATAGAATGTATACTGTTTGCTTCAGTCATGGATTGTTACTACATTTAAATGTTTGCACTGAAAAACCTGTTATCTCGTATCAGATACAGTATAGCTTTTCAAATATGAGACGAAAGATCTATTGTTACAGTCTCAGGGCTACATGTTTATTATGTGAAGACTATTTTTAGAGTGGTCTTTCTGCCCTTCAGAGCTGCCTTTACATTAAAAAAGTAAATTAAGAATTCTACATACATGGGCACGGATATTAGTCATTTTTACAGGGGAGGGAAGGAGGAGGGGAAGATGCAGAAATCCTCCTCCTCTTAGACAGTAGTAACAGTGTGAGGATGCCTTGTCCTCCTTTTTTTTTACTTCTGAGATTTTATTGCTGGCAGCCAGATGTGCTGAAACTCCTGACGACAGCATCTATTCACTGCGTGTTTTTAATAGGCTTAGAGAAATATGAGTAGAGTACATGAAAGCAGCTCAGCTTCACACTTCAGCTGGGAATGCCCAAAAAGCTTTCTGCTGTTTAGAATTCTTGCTACAGTCAGGAGAAAGCTGCACGGGTACTAAATCTTCTACGACTGAATTAGAAGAATAATGACTGTACAATTAACTATCAGCCCCTGCTCATTTAGGCACAGTTTTTACAGAGATCAGGAGAAATATGGAACTTGATTGGCATGTTTGTATTTGATGGTGTGTACAAAATAGATGACTTTTAAGACAGGTGGTGAAGAAAAATAGAAGGGAAAGAAAGAGAGAAAATGCAATTTGAAACACTGCGCCAGGTCTGCAATTCTGTTTTATCTCATTTTCATGGGGTTTTCTCATCCCCTCCAAATATTTTACAAAATGATCTTTTTGGACAAACGTTGAACAACACTAGGTAAGTAGAAATAAAACATTTTTGCTTTATCATTTCTATTTTTATGCTGATGGTGATCTATTTGCATGCTTTTCAGTGGAGCACTTTTATAATTGCACTCCCAGATATTAATATTTTTATGGTAGCAGTGAGTCTGTTAGTGTTTTTATGTTTTATGTAAGGATTTACATGAGAACTCAATCTAGAGAAATAAAGCCAGCAAAGATAGAATAAAATATTTAGGATGGTTATGTATCTTTCAAATACATTAGCTGCCATTAGAAGCTAGCATTATTAGCTGTAATCCTTAAAGCATATTAAATATTCATAAACAAATTTGTCAGAGAAAATGATTTCTATGTGGATATGGCAGTGAAAAGATTAAATGCTCAGAGATGTGTCTGTTTAACCATACATAATTTATTGGAAAATGCAAATTAGTAGTCCTGCATACCTTTTGCTAAATAGAAAGCAGTTCTTTATATTTAGAAGATTTAGATTCTGTGTGTGATGCTTTTCGATAATCTTTTTAACTGGCCAAATTATAGGTGATTAGTGGATGCTTTGCAGCAGGTCAGTCAGCTCTGTAGGGTATCTTTTTGTGAATAGCTGTTGTTTTGTGGGAATTAGAAATGATAGGGTGAAGTTGTTTATTGGTGTGAGACAGTTATTGAATTGGTTTCTTAGGATTTTTGGAGGAGTAAACTGAATTAATAATGCCTAATTTCTGTGTCATTATTCAGTAAACATATTATAGTACTGATGTTTAGGACTTTTTCATACTGATAGTAAATATTAAGCATAAAAATTATTAACAATTTGATCTAAGAGAGTGGGAGTGCAGGTCAGGGAGAAAAAGAATCCTGTAGTTTTTTTATAAAGATAGTGCACTGATGGAAACATTCTGGAAAAAGGGTGGAAGTAATATGCAGAGACTATACCCAGCATTTTAATCTTCTCCTCTCTATCTGTGGGAGAAATCCCTTTTAAGTGGGATATTATTTCCTAAGCACAGTGACATTTGCACTTAGTAATTCAGAAAATTGTTATAATTTTATTTTCCAGTCTTTTGTTGTAAGGATTCTCTCCCTTACTGCTGTTATTTCCTTTTAAAATATTTTAACATTTATTTAATGTCACTGTTCTCAAGTTTTGCTATCTTGGTTATGCTTTTCTAATTAGGTATGCAAAATTATGTAGGTAGTTTTAGCAATCATAATCACGGTTATGAATTAAGGTATTTTAGGTACATAAAAAATCTGTATTCAATGAGATTTTTCTTACGTCCCTGTGGTATACTGTGAAATATTTGAAGCTCTACAAAATGAAGCAATAATTTATCTATTATCAGCTGTGATTGTAAAACTGTGCATATTTCCAAGTGCATAGTTTCAGGCCTGCAGCAACCAACAAAGCCTTTAGCAACTGTTCTAATCAGCTACCATCCCAGTCCTGATTCCCTGGATCTGCTTTTGCAGATCTGAGTACATGCTTTCTGTAGATCAATGTGCATGCTTTTTTGCTAATTTTTTTTAGGGATACACGTGCATGGTGCTTTTCAGTACATATTCTGCCTGTGAGTCATAGGCAAAAGCTGCATATGGTATCAGTTTCAAATCAAAAGACAGAGTTATTTTATTGCATTTGCTGTGCCTGAGATTAGAAGTATATTTATTCTAGAAGACTGGCAAACAAGAAAGGATTGTTAAGAAACTGAGCTTCCTACCTAGTAAGGGCTGTCTTACTTAGGATGAGAATATTTCTGTATTTGTAAGGAGCAATGTTGTGTTTTTCTGGGTATCAATGCTTTTGGTCTCAAGAAAATCTTGTGCAATTTTTAAACAATATGCAGCAGTAATTGTGAGAGACTAATTCATGCTTTCTGTGTCTTCTGATAAAAAGTTAGGTGAAAGTTTTTTAAGGTTATTGAGTAAAAAGATTCCCTCTTCTGAATAACTATCTGTATTTTAAAATGGATCTTGATAAAAGGACTTTGAAGAAATCATCTATTAAATAGTCACTAAAAAATCTCAGTGGCATTTATTTCAGAGGCTAGTCCTTTTATTGTGTTACTGATTAAAAAAACTCTTCTATTTTTTCTAATTAAATCAACTTAGTGTATATTTTAGGTAGATTTTTCACTGGAAGCTTGCACAGTAAATGTTATGCACTTGCTAAAAACTAATTAATGCATTAAGAGTTTCAGTGCTTCAGAACTGTGGTGTACCTCCAGCATATAAAAGATTCTGCTTTGATGAGGTATAATGTGGTCTGTCTCTTCAGTCTTCAAAGTTACATATTTTGTCCTTTGATGATCCTTTCTCTTTTAAAGGTGTTTTTTTTTCTGTTTTTACATCTAAAATGTACAAGTCAGAGTCCAGAGAGATAACGGCTGACATTACACATGGAATGATTAACTGCTGCTTACACAAAGTAATAATGTGAAGGAAACGGGTTAATGCATACATATAGTAGAGTAGATAATGAAATGTAAAGCTGAAAGTCATAGGAAATGGGGTAGTGTACAGATAACTGTAATTGACTAGACATTCCTCTTAATTTTCACATTATCTGTTCTTGGAGTTCTTGTTCTTCAGTAAGTTTAGATCTGCTGAGATTTTGTTGACGTAAAGACAGGTATCTTGGGCTTTGCTTTCTGATACTATGCCACACATTGTCAGGGATGTACATTAAACTGCTTTTTGTCATTTCCCATATAAACCTTACATGAGTTGGGTTTTTATTTGCTTAGTTTTAGTGTTGCAGTAGCTGATATGGGAGGGCTCAAATGATATTAAGCTCCTTGTGAGTTAGATTGATTTCAGCCTTTAAATGGGTTTAGTTATCCCTTCCTAGCAGCTTCTGTTGGAGAAATATTGCAGCTGAGTTCTCTTTTGCCAGCTACAGGGCAGGACTTTCCTGTAAGATGCTATTGTGAGTATAAAAGAGGGAGCTGGTTTGCTGGGCCTCCCTCTTGTTCCTACACAGCACTGTCTGACATTACCAACTCCAGCCAGTTGAAGCAGTAAGAGTAAAATTTTGCCTCAAAATTTTCTTTCACCTGTGTTGGGGATTGTGGTGCTATATCCTGGGTAATAGATTGTTTCCTATTGAAAAATTATTAGAATTACTTCATGTTGGGAAGCCATGAGAATTGTTTTGCATTTTAAGCATTTGGCAAATAGCTAGTTTGTGGAATAAATTCTTCATGTATCCAGAAATCAGGAGACCTTTTCTGAAAACACGCTGTGCTTACATTACGTGCAAATTGTTTTGCAGCCTAAAATTTTTCTGATGACTTTCAGTGACATACTATTCATTCAAATGACAAGAGACAATGAAATAAAGTTTTTCAATGTAGTTAAAACCTTCAGTAATGTGATAAGCTGGATTTTCACATTGTCATTTGTCTTGTAGTGTTTAGTGTACAAATACTGTGCTGTCAGATGCTCTATTTGTAGCAGCATGCTTCGAGAAGTCACAATTGCTTTGGGCAATATTCAGATTAACACATCATTGCATAATGCAAGTATCTTTTGTGACTAAAATTGATACAAAGTGTACAGAGGACTATCAGTCCAGTTTTGCCATTGTAGTTTATTTTAAAAGCTTTTCTCAGACAATGGAAAGCAGTGGGTTTACCTAAACTTGGTTTCTCACACAGCATAGTGTTTCTCTTTTTCTTACAGCTCTGTGAAAGTTAGTTTATTGTCTAGCTTGGCCACATAGGGGCATAAGATAACTAATATATTCAACCCAAAACCAGTGCAAAGGTTGTGCACCAATTTCTGTGTACAACAGAGACTTAGGAATTATCTGCTTTTGGAAATTAGACACACTTAAAAAAAATGAACTGTATTTTCTTTCATTAAATTAGACCCCAGTATTTTTAAAGACTCTTGAGAATTTTCACTTTTGAAATCCCTTGGTAAGCATCTTTTACGTAAATACCCTGATTTTTAAAAGATTACTAAAATGCCCAATAAATTAGACAGTTAATGAAACTAGACATTTGCATTGAATGTATCATTTTAGCAGAAATGTATTTCTTTTCATTATTTAATTTTATGGTTTTTTTCCTGAATATACATAGTAGCTATTTACCAAAGCTCCATTTTATAATGAAGCCATTAAATGATGTCAAGAATTACTGGGACAGACAATTGTTATTTTTTATGGTGTAAGTGATCGTTACTTTGACGTTGAAGGAAAAAGATAATTTTCCGTTCCTTGTTGGGAAAAAAATTTGCTAAAATAATTCTGTAGAATAGGTTTGAGGATTTTTTCCCTGACTGTATCAGTTCAACAAAGCAATAGGTTTGCTAATATTCTAAGAGAATGTTGCATTTTCAAATATTACTAATCTAAGAGCCAAGGAGAAAAACACCGTAATGGTGTTAGAATTGGTAGTATATTGTCTGTATTCTGTGATGCAATACTGAGTAGTAACTGAAACTACATCTCCTCCCTTTCAAAAACTCAGCTGTCTATAGCTACCTTTAAAAACTTAGTTTGCTGGGATTTTCATATCTGCTCCTTTTTACATCCATACTAGATTCATAGAATCCTGTTTTAAGTATATCCCTCAAATCTGTAGCTGATGTGCTTTCTCAATTAAAAAAATACACAATGTTGGTAAATACATTAATTTTTATTCCTACCATTTATGTTTCCCTTAATGACTGAAAGACATAGCAAAGCTATTTCCACCCCTATTCTTAACTGTTTGTGTCTTGCCTCAGACACAATCAGAATTACAAAACTAAGCTAATTCCGGTCCTAGATCTCAATATTACTGTAGAAAGGTTGTCCATTTCAAATAATCCTCTATCTTTTTTTCTCCCTAAAATTAGAGGAATAAGCCATATTCACCTGAATCCCTATGAGCATATATATATATATATATACACATACAAATATATATATACGTATGTATGTATATGTGTGTGTGTGTATATATATGAACTTCTCTAAACAAAGAGGGACAGCAAGTTGTATCTAAAAGGCAGAGAGAAACTCATACAGATGTGCATTTTGTCTTTTTTGCACCTTTGCCATACACTCCTCAGAGAGCACTCTATGTCCTCCTTGAGCTGCAAATAGGTGTATCTAACTCCATCTATCCTTTGCCCCTTGATTATCTTCTTTGAGACAAAGTAGGACAATTTAGCATGATTTTTCACATCTTCTTCTCATGTTTCTCTTTCCTTTGGAGGAAGCAACTGAATGTAGTAACTTGCCCCAAAGCTTTCTGAGAAGAAGTTCTGTATTCCTTCCTGTCTTGGCAGCTGTCGGGTTTTGGGTTTGTTTTTAAGACCCTGTTTCTAGGAAAAATTATCCCTGTAACAGTCTGTTACAGATATTTTCAGAGAGAAAAAACGAAGAGATTTCCTTACAGAGCCATTTCTCTTCCCATCTCTTCCAGCTCTGGAGAGAGATACCTTCTGTTACTTGCACCTCAGTTGCTATAGATTTAATAAGGTGACATATGCTTCCTCCATGGATCTCACAGAGCTGTGGATATTTGCAGCCATAACAGGTTCCTCTCTATTCTCATTGTGCATCAACTGCTGTTATCTGATGATGGCAATAAAATCCTAACTGGCATATGATCTTAGCCTCCCACCAGGAAGAAAAAAGAGGATGGATCAGAGGTGGATAATTTATCTCAATTCAGCTAGTATGTTAAATTGAGAAATTTAAATAATCCTAAATTTAGAAATGATTAAACATGCCTTAAAACTTGATTTTTTTTCCTCACCTGGGTGAGAGCAACAAAAATCGATGCTATATTTGAGTTACCAAGTACAACTTCTTGAACAGAACATGTAAAAAAATCTCTTTCTATTCTTGAATACTTCAGATAATTCCTGTCATTTATCAGAACAGCCACATAAGATGTGGGTATTATCTTCTTTTTCTGGAATAAGAAAAAGGCAGAGGTCATGATATTAAAAAATGACTATAGTATTGTATAGTTAAAATATTTAAGAGGTTTTTTCAATGACAAGAGCCCAGTATTTTATGGAAATTGCATGTTCCAACATCCAGAAATCAAGGTTGCTAACCTGGACCCTTGATTAGATAATAGGTATATTTGAGGATATATTGAGCTGTGGTGACTACAATGATAAATAGCCCCATGCATCCATTTTACTCTTCTTCAGGATGCTGTCGCTCTGGTAAAACTGGTATGAGTGCTAAGCAAACCTGCTCCATCCTGCCTCAGTTGAGAGTCTGGTGTATGGGTGTGTGGCAAAGACAATACCTCAGACTGCCTCCTGTAGCTGGTCAGACTCCTATTCATAAGTATTTTGTTTTTCTCCCCTGTGTGGTCAAAAGCTCCTAGTGAGCTTCAGCAGTCCTGCTTTGCTCACTACCAAGTATGTAAAAGAATCACAGAATCACAGGATATTCTGAGCTGGAAGGGACCCACAAGGATCATAGAACTTCTGGCCCTGCGCAGTGCCACCCCAAGAGTCACACCCTGTGCCTGACAGCATTGTCCAAACTCTTCTTGAACTCTGTCAGTCTTGGTGTTGTGACCACTTCCCTGGGGAGCCTGTTCCAGTGCCCAACCACCCTCTGGGTGGAGAACCTTTTTCTGATATCAAACCTAAACTTTCCCTGACACAACTTCAGGCCATTTTCTTGAGTCCTGTCACTGGGCACCACAGAGAAGAGATCAGTGTCTGTTGTTCCTCTTCCTCTCACAAGGAAGCTCTAGACTGCAATGAGGTCTCCCCTCAGTCTCCTCTTCTCCAGGCTGAACAGACCAAGTGACCTCAGACACTCCACATACAGCTTCCCTTCAAGGCCCTTCACCACCTTTGGATGCTGTCTAATAGCTTAATATCTTATACTGTGGAGCCCAAAGCTGCACGCAGTAATGGTTAACAGCACTCATGTAGCCCTCACCTTCTTTACACTCCTTCATCCTTGTAGCTCTTTTCCTTTTGGGTTAGTAATCACATGCACGTTTAGGGCACAATCTGCCTACTAATGGCACTATTTGTTTACCAGGTCAGGAATAGTAATTATACTGCATTGTAGAAACATGGGGCTTTGTAAAGCAAGACTTTCCTTATTAGAAACAAGATATGTCTTCACTTGGTATCTTGGTTGAGAAGTTTTGCTGCTGTTCCAGCCACAGTTACTTTTTTACTGAAACAGTGGAATGAAGAAACACCACTTCTGCTGGTGTGGGTCCTGACATTTCCTGATTGTTTTTTTCTCTTTTTGTTCTTCTGGGTATAGTACGATTATGTGTAGAAAAAGATCTAAAAGAGAAAAGAAACTTTTTAAACCTATAATACATCTTACAGATAGAGAGAATAACACAGATGACATTGGGATTTTTGCTGTGTGAGTCTAGGTTGGGGAGAATGGAAGGGAGGAGTTACCCAGCTCCTTTCTTTTCAGATGTAATGGGACTGTCCCACCAGTTGCTAACTATGGACTCAGCATCCCTTTAGACGTCTCAGGAACATACTCTTGATTTTGCACTATAAAGGCAGAATGAAGGTTTACTCATAGAAAACACCATGTTTCAAAATGGTTCAAGAAAGATGGGAATCTGGGCCTCAAGTGATTTACAAGGTTCTGAGAAAGGAATAAAAAAATATAATATTGGCTCCTGAAAAATTGTTAAATCTGAGATGAGTTTTGGAGGTAATGGCATCATTTTAGTTTTACCCTGAGATAAAAGGTTTGAAGCAGAAGCTGGAAGTATTTCAAGTCCTTGGCTTCACTTCAGCATGTGCTTTGCAATAGGGAGGCAAATCCAGCCTTCTGAAAGCTGCTTTTTGGGTTCTGCTTCTTTGTTCTGAACCTGTCAAGCAATAATTATGAGATAGAGAAATGAAATTAAAATGTTGTGTATTGGAAATTTTTTTCCCAAAGTTGCTTAAGTTTGAAACATTAAAATGCTGAAACCTTAGTTTTTATTTGTTTTATAGTAGGAATTGAGTAGGATATATTGTAAGTCAGAGTGAATTTGGATGGCATCTTTATTTATAAGAATGAAAAATGTCTTGGTTAATATGCTTTATCGTTGCTGCAATATTTGAGTAATCTCTCTGATTAAGATATACTTCCAAATTCCCATCTTCTGGTATTCAAGCCAATTTTTTTATTATGAAACTTCATCAATATTTTGAATAATTAAGTTTTAAGCTCTTGTCTTTTAGAAAGTAACAGCCACGTATTTCATAATAGGAACAATAATCTTTAATTGTTAAAAGATGTACAAAACTAAGTTGACAAGCAAGGTAATGCAACTATAATTGCTTCAAGACAGCTTTCATTATTAACCTATAGAGGAGTACATAAAGTCACAGCGAAATGATCGAACCAAAAAGTTTAGTCTGTGGTTTAACTACTGTACACCAAAGATGAGACTTTTTGGCATGGACTATGTACATATATTTGTCAGTAAATAACTACTCATTTCAATATTAAATAAATAGTAGAATAAGGAAGTAAGAACATTTATTGCAAATTTTAGCATTTTTTAATCTATGTAAGACATTAAAATATTTTAAAAGTGAATTAAGGAGCTGATGAATAAAACATTACTGAAAGATGGAACCTCAGAATTTCAGGAAGACTTTACACTATTTATTATCATTTCTCAACCTACAAAATATATTTTCAAGTATAGATACACAAACCTAATTAAAATAACATTAAAACTTTGCCTAAAACAGGAAGTTTAAAATCTCTCCTCCCCTCTTACCCTCTACTCTTGCTGATGTTACTCTTTCTATTTCTTGATTTTCCTAGTATTATATTTTAGGTTGTTGCTCCTGTGTATTCAGATTGCACTCAGAACAAGTGCGTTTTGTGTGGATGTGATGACCCCAGGGCTAGTCAGTCTTCACTCGAGAACCTTAATTTTTTCACTGCTAATGGTGGCATTGTTCTGCTACAAAATTATGGGAACAGTGAATGTCTTAGAGAAGACTCAATTTTTATAGCTCTTCTGTATCACAGTGACTCTAACATAGTTCAATCATTATTCAAATAACCTACAGTAAAAGCTTCTAAGTGCCCTCTTTGCAAGAAGTCTTCCAGTAGGACATGCTTCATCTGTCATACTTTGGGAGTTTTTGAAAAGTGTCAGGGAGGACAGAAAAGATTTTAAAGTGCAGCAAGAATTATGATATTAAAAGCACAGTAATTCAAATAATTTACGTGCACAAAAGCTTGCTTGTGCATAAGCAGGGTATATAAGGACTACCTGCAATTGTAATTCAAATCTATTTTTTTCTAATAAAGCATGAGAAGAAAGTATAGTGTTCAGTCAAAGAGGTCTGAATTCTACACCTGCCACTGTCGACATCTCCTTTGTAGTGCCAGGAAAATCATGTGAACTTCACAGCTGGAGTTCTCAGGGGTATATATCGTATTTAATATTTCATGTGAGGTCTATGAATTTTAATTTATAAATATTTGCAGAGGTCTTCATGATCCTGTGTTCATAAGTATACACAAATGAAAGTACAAATTACATTTTCATTCTATTTTTTTGGGAACTTAGGTATATCTCTAGGCATTAGAACCTGTGGCAGAGTAACTTAAATACTTTAGAGATACACAAGGATTTTGTGCTTTGCCCTTCACTTGCACCCTGAGTCTTAGCAGCTGCAGATTTTTTCATATTACTAACTAGATTGTTTCCTTACATACTGCCAGCTACCCATCAAAAGTGAGGTTTTTTTCTTGAGATAGGTCTCTCAGAAGTTTTTCTCATTAGTTCAAGATTATAGAACGTTATTCATATACAAATAAAGAAAATGTATTCACAAAGAAATTCTTAACAAGTGTGAGGATGTGCAGTAACAATGTTAAAACTGTAGAGTAATAGAACTGTTTAGGTTGGAAAAAAACCTTTTAGATCATAGAGTGCAACTGTTAAACAAAGACTGCCAAGTCCACCACTAAATCATGTCCCTAATAGATAATAATAAGATATAACATTATATTACATCACATATATTACACACATATTAATAATATATCATTGTAATATACTATATATTATAAAGTGTAATGGAGACACTAAAGATTGAGTAACCGTAAAAGATGCTCAGAGACTATGCGGACAATATTGCAGTAGTGTACAAAAAGACCCTGTTTTCCTGTTAAGCACAGACGAAACCTTATATTTAATTATTAATTAATAATTACTTATTAATTCTACACACAATTTTGTTTGGCCTCATGACAGTAAATGAGTGAAAAAACTACAGATCTACATTTTTGTGAATTTTATTATCTCTTCCATGAAACTAATGCAAAAGGATTTTTACTGGATTTTGGCCTTTTGATGTAATACACCATGAGTAACTCTGTATCTTGGAGTTCATGGCTGCATATAGAAATAAACCCATTTCCTACTTACCTTTAGTTGGGAAAGTTTTAGAATAATCACTGGTGTTTAAATGCTGTCTCAATAATCACTTTTTTTTACAGAAGTTATGCAAAATACATCAGCTGTATTTCATTTTGATCACATGCGGATGATATCTGAAATGCACTTGTGTCATACAGAAAAAAGTCTGTTGCAGTGGATATTGAAACAAGAATCTAGATCAGATTGCGAAATAATGTCAAATCTACTGCTGCTTCATCTGAAGTGAAGAAGAAAGAAAAATATATCTTTTAATAGATCTTTGGCAACATATCATCTTTACTTGAATTCTGGGAATTTCATTATTACAATTCCAAGTTTGGAATGATGCGCTATTGCTGTGATAAGGTTTTGTCTCCCAAAAATAATGTTAACTTGTATGAAAATGTGTGGAAAAACTAGACTGAAATGTAAGGGGAGCAACAGGGCAAAGATAGGCAATGGAGCTTATAGATCTATTCACTGAATAGTGGTTATTTCTGTCTCTTGCCTATCTGTATTATTTTCCTTTTCCTGCTTTGGTGAAAAAATGCTACAAAATAATAGAATATCTAATTAAATAATATGTCATTTATCCCTCATGCAATGCAAAATTTAAACTATGGCAATAGAGTGGAATATTTAATTATCTCCATGTACCCAAGTAAGACATAGCAGAAACTAATTTTTTTTTCCTTATTACTTATATGGGGTTGAACCTCAATTTATTACATAAAAACACTTAATTAAAAGACCCATGTCTTTCCTTGCTCTTATCACTAGCTAAAACTAAATAACTTACCCGTGTTTCAGATTTTCAAATGAATTTGCACTAATGGCCATTGGTGGTCTTTTTTTTTTTTTATTTTCCAGAAGAGAATGTTCTACTTTAAGTTATATAATCAAAACCAAGAGAAGGTAACATGTTCTTAAGCCAATAAATTAATTTCAGAACTTTTATCAGCACAGTACCGGATTAGTCTGTGTCCTGAGCAGCTCTAGAAAGAAAATTTTATTTTCTATTAGATGGGAAGGTTTTGTACTTAATTACTTCTATGCAGTCTTATTTTAGAGCATGCTTTAGCAAAGACTGAACTGGATATACTGAATAAATATAAAGAAGTGCTACAATGCTTGATTTGAATTAACTTTATACTGATGGCAGATTAACTAATGCCAACATGAAACTGATTTTCTGTTTATATACCTATATATATCTACAGAAAAAAAAGGAAATGCTTATAGTAGGGACCTTTGCATATAGACCTAGACTTTGCCTGTACTAAAAGCATGTTGTGAGGTCCAATTTAGAAGCATTACTAGACTGGGAAAAGGGGGTTCTGAGAGCTGCTGTGAGGGAGAATAATGTCAGTATCACAGCACAAGTCTGTATTAAATCTGCAGTGAAAGCAGAGCCTCCATTTCACATGATTATATTTTCTGTCTGTGATATACTTTGTGCTGATTAGCTGTACTTTCTGCTGCAGGGCTGCTGCATTTTATTTGTGGCATATAATCATGTATAATAAATAAAGCAGTTTGAATATTTAACCAGACATGATACTACATTTATGCAGGTATCCATATATTATCATGAATTAATTATGGTTCCATAGTTAATGTAATTTTTTTTTCCTTTGAGGGAGAATATTTAACTCTGTTGCGTGTATGAAGGGAAACAATCTCAGGTATTCCTAGCATTCTCTCAGGAAAGTTAGACTTATCTGAATATCTTGAATCATCTCTAATCCTGTAAAAGAATATTTAAAATATTAGTACAAACTGTGTCTCGTTTTTTAAAACTCTTTACAAACAGTACAAAGAATAAGGTATTAGGATAACTTTTTCCCATTTCTTTGTAGCTATGTGATCTGCTAACTAAAAAAAGACTGCAACTGGTTTACGTTGCTTTCTCTGAATCATTATGGATCTTGATTAGTCAACTGAGTTTTTTTTTTACTCTAGTGATTTAATTATTTTAAGTTATATATTCAGAAATAATTTATTTGCTAAAAGAGGATTCAATATCTGTTGCTACAGAATGATAGAATGGCTTGGATTGGAAGGGACCTTAAAGATCATCTTGTTCCAACCCCACTACCATGGGCAGGGACACCTTCCACTAGGCCAGATTGCTCAGTGTTCCATGCAGCCTGGCCTAAATGTTGTTGTCCTCAGTAAATATAATACAATAAAGTAGGTATACATTTTGCCACAAAAGCAGTATGCCTCCCAAGCATCCTTATGTTTTTCTGAAAACCGTCTTTCTGTATGTTGATGAGACTTTTGGCTTCTACTGAAGTAACTGGAAAAAGGAGCTTTATATTTGAACTCTTAGTGATGAACATATGTTTATTGTATATCACTCAGAAACTGAGTTTGAGATTACATAGAAAATATTTTAGAAAACAGCAGTGAACTTTATTCATTTGTAGCATGGAAATTTCATGTTTTCCACAAAAAGTCCACAGATGCCTGTTGGGGCTGACCATGACTAGTGGGTTATCAACTAAATAAAAAGTTTTGAAGACTATGTTAGATTTTGTGTAGTATTTATAACTGTTAAATATAAGGGGTAACATGCTGTCCTGCACATCTCTGAAACCTTGATATTTGGATTGCTGTGCATAATTCTGGATGTTCATTTTTAGTAAATCTGTATTTCAGAAAAAAACATAAAAGAAGGTTAAAAGTTTCAGAAGACAATAGTGAAGAGAAATGGGAATAAATCCAGGCTGGTTTAGCTAGCATTGAGAAGAGAAAGATTAGCAGCATCTATATGTAGTGATTATTTAAACAGCAAGAAGAAAAAAGATTTATTTGGGAGATTTAAAAAAAAAAAGACAGGAAGTGTGGTGTAAAGAATGGAAGGCTTCTACTGAATGCCCATGCAAATTTCTTAACCTTCAACATTATAGAACGACTCCCAGAGGAAATGGTATAAACCTTAAAAAAAAAAAAATTCTGAAATTAGATTGAGAAAACTCTAGAAAATGTACTGTGTGGAAAGATCTTTCATTGTCATGGAAACAAACTAGATGATCTAATAAATGTTTTCCAGCTCTAGCCATGTTCTATTTTTGCTATTCCCTTTCAGGTGAATTTAGAAAATGGAGGTATTTTAAATTATTTTCCCTGTCAGGCATTACAGTACAGTATACAACAGATGAGATTTAGGTTCTCAGGAAATTTATATTTCATTAAGATCAACTAAGAGTTACTGTTTACAATACATTAATGTCTAATTAAAACACATGAACTAAATTGCATTATTAATAGAGCAAATACTGCTACTGCTGTTTCTGTTGTTTTCTGTCTTGTGAGCATCACTTCTATTATATTTTGCTAATTGTGCCATCTCTCAGCCCAACGCAAGTCAAAAAACTGCAATTAAAATTAATTACTTTTATTTATCATTTATCTAAATTATCCCTTTGAAAAGAAAGACCTTGTTTTTAGAAAAATGTGTGTACCATGTTTGCATGTTACCTTTTACACAAGATTTTATAGAGCAAGCTATTTGCTTGGAGGGTTTTCTGAAGAACAATATTGCAGATGAAGTATGTGTTTCTTCCCATGAGGTTAAAAATTAATTTGACCTAGCATCAATCTAACACCCTTTCTTCCAAAGAGGCAACTGTCACCTGATCGTGTGAGAATTTGGTAGTTAAGACATCAGCAGCAGTTGTGTTTGCTTAAATTCCAGTTATATATTTAGTCTATCTTCACACGACTGAATTCAGAAATTAAATATCTATATAAAGAAACAGCAACAAAATCCAGGGACGGAATGAAGAGATTCTGAAGGCTTTCTTAATGCTTGCTGCACTTATCTGCAGTTTCTAAATTTTCAGCAGGAAGATTTTACCCTTTGCATTACTAAAATAATTTTCAGTTATATAAACTTTATGAGTCAGACAGTGTATTTACTAACACATAAAATGGAGCTTATATTAAAAGTTCAAAATCGAGAAGGAATATTTCAAAAGCTGATGCTGTGCTTGAGAGGCTGATATCAGACACCAAGAAGGAAATGAGACTTTTGTCTCACCTGACTTCACATGCTGATTGGAAGCACCACAGGCCTCCTGTGAAATCAGTGAAGGAACATCAATATTTTAGTGCAGAACCATGTGGCATGTTTTAGGCAGCTACTTTAATTTAAGTGTATTGCTGACCAGAAGAGGTGAGGCAGTAGTAACATCATTGTTTTGGGATGCTAGCATTTACAGAGGGATGTGAGTGCCAAGGATGCAATTACTATTCCCTGAAAATCTCCTTGATGCCTAGATTCCCACTTCACGCTCCTGCCTCGCATTGCCATCTAACATTTTACATGCTGAAGATAATTAACCAATTAATGGTAATTATAATGAAACTCAGGGTTTTCTGAGAAAAGGTGTATGAGACAAATACTAGATATCTTATATGAGTATGACTATTAGATGCACCCAGAATATGAATCAGTTGTCTAAATGAGGCCAGTGTATCCTTGTTATAGGGATTTGACATTATAATGTGTGGAAGTATCTAACGACAATATAAAATCGAGAGAAAACAGAAGTTGCTAAAGAATTAGTATTTGTTTATAACATTAATAATTTCTTCATTTTTCCTTAGGCAAAGCAGTTCCTATTACTTAGATTGTAAGACTTATATATAGAAAAGAAATCACATCTCAAATAGTGTGATAGATCCTTTTCCTTAGTAGTTCATATGTAGTATCTTTAAAAACACCCCTTATTCTTTCCTCTCTCTACTATGTTTATTGATAGGAGCAACAGTGCTGCTTAGAGAATAAACATAAAAATTTTATTATGTAAAAGTTAAATGAAATACATAATATAAGAGTAATTAAATTCAAATTACCACAGCCAGGGTGTGTGAAAATTAAAATGCTGATTGAGGCTGCTCAAATATATCTATTGAAATACAAAAAAATCTTTCATGATTCTTTTAATAGGGGTCCAAGTCTGCAGCAGCATTTGTTTATCTTTGTATGCTTTGACAGCAGTGGAACTTTTCAGAAGGTAAATTTATCAGATGATTCACTGCAAACACAATTTTACATGGTTTGCCAACAATAAGCTCTATACTTGCTATAGAAGCAGCTTATTTTCAACTGCACTACCTATCAATATACTGCTCTCAGAGTTATTTTTTCAAACACCCTCAATGTTTAACACCATTCAACTTCCTGCACTTTACAGAGATTGATTTCTAAACAAAAAACTTCAAATATAGTCTTGCACAAAAAATTCCCAGAAAATATTTCAGACTCATAAAAAATCATGATATTCCCAACGAGGGTACATTTTAAAAGAGTCTATTGCAGCTTATTTGAATTTCTCTTAAATCTGTTCTACATCCATGTTAGCCTAAGGGTAACTACAGTGCTGCCTACCTTTGCTTTCCTTATGGAAAGCTGTTGAAAGCAGCTGTTGAAACCAAATGACTGAAATGAAAAAGAATCAGCACAAAATATAGTAACATTTTCCAGAATATTAATTTAGGCACTGTGCACCAAAAGAAAAATAATGATACTAATTCATTAAAAGTAATAAGCAATTCTTGTCAGATATTTATTTGTCTAACAAGATGGTTGCATTGATTCTGATTATGTCTAAAGAATAGCCCCAGAAGATAAATGTAATATAAGTGTTTAAAATTAAAATTAGGTTTCTCTTTATCTGTTTATTTCTGTTTTAACTTCATTACATCTCCTGTGCTACAGTTTCCAGAAATTTCTCTTTTTTTTTTCTTTTTCTGTAAAGTAGAGGCCATATAAAATTTAATTGAATAGCTCTGAAACACTGTACAGAGACAATCACAATTAATTCACTCAAGTAAAAAGCATACTTCATCAAATGCTTCAGAACACATATCCAGCTGCGCTGTCAGACTGTCTGGTTCCAGATAAGTTTTCTGTTCAGTCATCCAGAGATGCAATGTCAGACTATAAATAATTGTAAAAATCCATCCAGGCTTTTTTACAGAATATGTATACACACACACGCACACACACACACACACACACACACACACACTTTAAAACAGATTTAGTAATAAACACAAATTTGACTGTCCTAAAGAAGAATTACTCTTTTTGATATTTGACTTGCATTTTGAAAAATAAATATGTATGCATCTTGTAAATCAAACAGGTCATAGAAATCTGTGGATAAGTACATAGGTAGTTGATCGATCATGGACATCTACATTTTTGTGACTCAATTTGCATAATGCTTGCCATTTTGAGAAATTCCTGTCAGTTTTGCAATGTCTTATCACCTAACAAACATGTGGTACTGTATGAAATTCCTGCATGAAGCACTCTGATGCAGTAGGTGTGGTCAGAGGCAGAGGACAGTCAGAGATCTGAAGCCAGCACAAGGAAGACTGACCACAGCCATGCTCACTCAGAGACACTTATAGAACCCTCAGAACAGCTTAGTTATGAGAATACACGGCTGCAGCCTGTGATCTTTTGTTCCCCTGTGAGTAAAACCACAAGGACCTCCTAGAACATGACTCTAGTCAAAGGCTCGAAGTTGACAGACATGAAGCAAAGCACTCCAGGTAGTGGTCACTACTTCCTGGAAGAACTAAGGAGGTGGAGGGATGCTCCAGTTAGACATGGAATGGAGTCAGTGGAAGCGGGAGATGAGGGAATGAGAGTACATACCAAAAATGCCAAAACCTACCGAGAATTTTCTTTGCTATTTATATGGCCTGCTGCACTAGGACCAGGAATCTGGTGAAGTGTTGGAGGAGGGCCCTATATTTCTTTACTTTGGTATCCCATATACTGCTTAGAAACATAGTGAATCAAATTCTCAGATTCCTAAATCTTCTAATTTGCTATATAAGAATGGTTAATGATTAACTCTGCCTTTTATTTCCCACTTCATGAACTACTTACTTAGGAAGCAATTGTCATTGTTCTCATACCTAAGTTCTTGCAAGAATGCAAGATTATCTTGTATTCTCATCTTTGACTCTGCACCCTTAGCATAGTCAGATCCTATTTTCTGATTTTAAAATTTTGTTTATTAGAAGGTGGGACAAACAGTGGCATCTATTTTTCTCTCCTATGTGTAATGGACAGTTATTTATGCACATATGTAATAAAATGTGGAGCAGCATATTTGAAAATATATCATCATCTCTTAGAGTAAAAACAAGTAGAGGTTTCTGTTTCAGTTCATTTCCTGTAAATGTAAAGCTTACAGCATTTCAAGCAACAAAATATGTACTGAAAACAGTATACTGTTGATGTAGATAGATCTCATAAAATTGCAGAAAATAAAGGAATCTTTGTAGGTTAATAGCAAGTATACATGATGAATAATTTATTGGTTATTTGGTTTTACTTTGATACACTGTTTTATATACTCCCTCTTACATAAAATATTGAGATTTTGATAACTGTAATTAAACATCTTAACTGTTAACATGGACTGCATAAAATTTGCTTGCTAAGCACATTAAACTGTAGGTATTTTCTTGTGGGGAGATACAATAATACAAAATATGCCAGGTCTCTACTGATGGAGAGTTTGAAAGAAGATATGGGAAAAAATTATATGGTACCAAGATAAGTATTGTCCAGCTCTTTGAGCAAATGGGCCAAGTGTTGTATCTTAACAATATCAGCAGGTCACAGACAGAAATTGTGAGTAATTTATTCTAATCACTCTTGCTCACTCTCTTCTATTCAAAGGAGCTCAAAGGAATCCTAAACTACCAGTGAAGTCTCCTTCTATGGATTCTCATAGTTAAAAATGTTATCAGGAAAGTTTAAAGATACCTGTTAGACTTGAGTCTACAATATTAGTAATTTCTGTGTTATCAGCAGCTTTTTTCCTAGTTTGCAGCTCTAGATGGTAGTGTGGTAAGTTAACGTTCTAGCTAGAGGTACTGAAAAGTTGTTTTTCTTCTGTTTTCCTCTGTTTAGTAGGCTAGCATCCAAGGCTGGGGGGGAATGGCAGGATGGATAAAGGACTATTTGACAAAGATCTTTGTATGAGATTGGTCTTGATAACCTGACAAACAAGTTTGTTGTCAGAAGCAGTATAAGACAGACAACACTGATTAAAATACTTGCATTTAAATGAAATTGTTTATCTGAAGTGCATTCTTAGACTGTAATAAAGCATATTAATAACATAGATGAAGGGATTCGGTGCAGCCTCAGCAAGTTTGCTGATGACATCAAGTTGACACAGATTGACACGCATGAAGGACAGGATCCATTCAGAGGGACCTGGACAAGCTCCAGAATTGTGTCCATGGGAATCTCATGCGGTTAAACAAGACCAGATGTTGGTGCTGCACCTGGATCTGAGCAACCCCCTGTATGAATCCAGATGAACAGATCAAGAGCAGCCTTACCGAGAAGGACTTGGAGTGCTGGTGGGTGAGAGGCTGGATATGACCCAGCAATGTGCACTTGCAGCACAGAAAGCCAAACTTGTCCTGGGCTGTATCAAAAGCAGCGTGGCCAGCAGGGCAAGGTGGGGAATCTACCCCTCTGCTCTTCTCTCCTGAGACCCCACCTGTAGCACTGCATCCAGCTCCGGGGTCCCCAGCACAGGAAGGACATTGACTTGTTGAAGCAAGTCCAGAGGAGGAACACCAAGTTGATCAGACAGATGAAGCAGCTCTCCTGTGAGGATAGGTTAAGAGAATTGGGCTTGTTTGGTGTGGAAAAGAGAAAGTGATTCAGGGTGATCTAATTGCAGCCTTCCAGTACTTGAAGGGAACCTGCAAGAAAGATGGAAAGAGACTGTTTATGACGGCATGTGAGAGGACAAGGCAGAATGTCTTCAAACTGAGAGTAGTTTTATATTAGCTATTAGGAAAAAATTCTTTACTGTGAAGCTGGTAAGGCACTGGAATAGGTTGCCTAGAGAGGCTGTAGATGCTCTGTCCTTGGAAGTGTTCAAGGCCACGTTGGATAGAGCTCTGGTCTAGTGGGAGGTGTCCCTGCTCATGGCAGGGGCAGTGGAACTAGATGATTTTTAAGGTCCCTTCCAATCCAAAGCATTCTATGAATCTATATTTTGGGGTTTTGATGCAATAATCTTTGAGATTTTTCTGAGGAGTAGAGTGGGAGCACATGTTGTGTTATTATCAATTATGTATTAGCCATTTGTCCATAGATTACAGGTGACAAGGTAAGCATAGGCAACAAAAAAGATGTACAATGCAAAAATTTATTTTCTTTAAAAAAAATCTCTGTTCTCTATTTTCACTGTTAGAAGCTTAATTTCTAACTTAGAAAGAAACTATATCTTGAGTTTTGTCTAAACTGCTCTGAGAACATTTAATTGTAAACATAAGTTGTGAAAAATTTCCATGCAACTCTCTATTTTAAATAAAAGTATTTTAATAATAATACAATAATAATGGCCCAGTGTAAAAAAATTATTTTACTATTGCTTTGTCATCCATAAACATATTATTACTTTAAAAACTGGTAAATTATTATTGCATAAATTTGCTGAGCACTACTGTATTGTAGCACTAAGATGCTCAAATCCTGACAGAATTAATCACTTACAAGTTGTGATGGAGAGTAATAAAGTAGACCTTCTTCCAACACATTATATTGTGGAAGTGGCTAAGGGATGCCCAGCTGGCCTCCAAATAGTGCAGTCAATATAGTCAACATAATGGATTTAATGAAGTGGGAGGAAAGTGGCCGGGAAGAATCAGTAGGCTCTTTCCCATGGTTTTGGTGTAGAAAGAAACCTCTCCGTGGATATCATACATGGAGGGCAAAAAATCTGTCACCTTCTCAGCAGTGTGTGACTTATTATCATCATTCTTGTTATTGTGCTAAGTTACTATGATTATTGTAATTAAATCTTAAAATTGAGGAAAGAGAAAGAACTTAAAGTGCTCAAGCAGGACTGGAGGTGAGGTATAGTTTGGAGCAAGAATAGGAGTATCTGAAAAACTGAATGGATTACTAACATTTCAGGAACTGCTCATGGGAGTGTTAAAATTCCAAAGTTCACTCATGATAAGGATAAAATTCTAGGACAATTAGTTGAGTAGAACACTAATAAAGGAGGAATAAGTGTTTCACATGGGTGAGTCTGACAATGGGTAATGACTTGACAAGTCAGTACCTTTTTTGTTGATGGTGACTTTCAGCTTGTGTTTAATGACTTAGTTATTTAGACAAAATTCTGTTTTTCAGAGAGGTGTAAACATAAATCAGGTATGACGAGATTCACGCATGTGGGAAATAACTCTGAAAAATACGTGTAAGATCATGAACTTTAGCCAATTTTAGATTCAAGTCTTCCATGGGGATTTTCCCTCCTGGGAAGAGTTTAAGAAAGCTCTACAGTGGAATTCAAAGTCTGGAAAACCTGCCTTGAAGTCTAAGAGGCTAAAGATGCAGCATATCTAAAGAAGGTAAAATATACACTTGATAATGGTTGATAGGTGTCTGCTCCTTGAAAAGTTTTTCTTAGGTGCAACAAAATCCATCATCTGCAAGGAAAGCAAAATCTCAGATTAGAATAGGATGGAAGTTTTGTTCTGGGATTTGGGGACTTGACATCAAAATACTCTAAATTACAATTGAAAGTTTTTCAGAAGATTAGTTTTCAATTTAAATGCAATTTATGGTCTTGCTGTAAGAAATTCTCTAGTCTTTGTAATATGAGAGAGGACATAGCTTGATAAGAATAATTTCTTTACAATTTAATTTATAAACTAACTGAAGACCAAGTGGACAAAAATCCATATCCTCGGAGACTTGAGACAAAGGAAGATAAAGAGGAATGTAGTAAGTGTAAGGAAGTGTCTGGGTGGAGATAAAACTATGTTATGTAAGAAGAGAGTGTAAATGTGCAGAGCAGAAATGCAGTCTGCTTATGGACACACAGCAGGTCCAAGCTGGGAATATATCAGGCAGCAAGGTCTTTTATAGATCTTTCCCCCCTGAGATATTCCCATGTGAAATGGTCAAGTTTATTTTTTGTGAACATAATATTTTTCTATTTTGTTGCTTTATCTATATGGCAGAACAATATCAACAATAACATGAAAAAGCAGCAATATTAATTGGGCACAAGCAGGTGAGCATTATTTCATTTTTGAAGCAAACTTCCCAAATTTAATAATTAATTTTGAATTTAAGAATTCATCTTGCTAATAAAATATTATACACAGTGATGTTATTTTTTTCTCCTTAGACATGTTTTGTATGACATTCATTTTTTCCCAGTGCAGACTACTAGCTTTCAGAAAACTTTGCTCTTCTTTTGAGATTCATTAGTAATGCATTTTGTAGCTGCCAGCAGTCAAGAACATATATTGCAATTCAAGCAAATTTTCAATAGCAGACATTTCAGGTATTATTGATTCAATCATTAACTTTGCTTTAAGACAAGCCTTAAAGGCTTAGCTATCTTACCTGAAAATATAATTCAATAATATAATATAATCTTATTTATTACATAAATATATACTACTGTATGTTTCATATTGTATTTATTACATGCCTTATGTTTAAATTTAGTAGTAGATAGTTTCCTGTGCATTTTAAGAAGCTTGTCCAGGTGGTGGGTATTCCTGTTTCACCACTCCAGCCACCGGTATCTGTTTCCTATGGCCCCCATCAAAATATTTACGATGATTCTCATCAATTTGTTTGTGTTTGTGTCAGTTCATCTGATAAATGCTGAGACACAATGGACTCATGGCTTGTCCAGAACATATTCATATTTAAATCAACAGCTTTCATTACAATCCATCATAATCTTTCCAAATTATTCCAGTTCTTACAGTGTTATTGTTACAGAAGCACACCTCATCATTTGATTTCTATTTCCACGTATTAGATCTTGTTGCTGTTTTTTTTTAAAGTAAGAAAATACATATTAGGAAATTTGTTTCTCATTTGATAAACTAAATACACTGCATTAATGGAGTCTTTGTTAAGTGACATATTCGCAGTAGTTGAACCATGCCTATCTGTACTTCCTGGAGTTCAATCATTAGATGTGGACCTCATTTTCAAAGGCAGTTTCAATATAAATTTAATATAATAGTACAACTTTTGTAATGAATTAAATTTCCTCAGTTGTTATTTATACATTTAGGGATTTTATCAGTCCCTCTGCTCTTTCTTGAAAATTCAAGTGACCGTTTCTCAGTTTGGGTTCTTCCATCCTAATGTTATGTTTTTCCCTAGCTGTTAAGATTTGCATTTAGCTGTGCTGCAACATGATTTTTGAAGTTATTCCTCCCTTTAGTCATTCAGTTACTGTCATCCTGACAAGTTCGTGCTTATTTGGGAAAAACGTAAATATCAATGTGCAAATAACTATTGGCACAACATCCCCAGTGCTTCAGGGTCTAGGAAATAACAGTTAACACATCACCTTGCTCATTCTATAGCCTATCTGAAGCTACTGTATACAAACTTACAAATTCTGTATAATTTAAAAATGTAAGCCAGTCATTACAAATATTAGAGAGTTCCTTGACTACTGATGGAATAGGAAATACTGTGATCATACCAACTAATATCACCTAACATCAATGTATCATCTTCCTTCCTTCCTTCCTTCCTTCCTTCCTTCCTTCCTTCCTTCCTTCCTTCCTTCCTTCCTTCCTTTCTTCCATTCTTCCTTTCTTCCTTTCTTCCTTTCTTT